>CABFOV010001489.1:0-20725 GCA_902141375.1 Timema poppense
ACACTATCCTTTCAACCAGCCCCATCTTCAAAATGAGAGTCAGGCACACTATCCTTTCAACCAGCCCCACCTTCACAGTGAGAGTCAGAGCTGAGACCCAGGCCCACTATCCTAGCAAAATGCAATGTATTTGTATATATACATCCCTTAATTCCTTTTTGGTTGTATGTAAGAGTAGGGTTAGATGTGTGTAGAGAGGTGGGGTAGACACGATATGATGGATCTGCAATGTTTTTGTACCAAAAATGTGATGTAATGGACAAGCGATGTAATGGTGCTCGCCTTCATAAACCTATCAGTTACGCTATCAAAATCCCAATTAGATTAATTAAGCAATTATATGCGCTTCTCACTGACAATTTCACTCAAGGAGAGTAAATCCACTCAGTAACTAAACTGGCGAATAAAATCGCCATATGTCTTAAGTACCCAGATACTCGTTAGTTAGCGTGGTCAAAATTGTGCTACTCATCAATGAATATATTTAAGTTTAGTATATTCAATCTCTATAGCTATATAAACTACTAAAATTGTTACAAAGTGATAACCTTTCTAAATAGGTACTTTATAAAATTTTATGTGTTAAACATAAACATAAATTAATGGTAGGTCACATGATAAAAATTTAAAACTTACCTCTTTATTTTCAGGTGAGTAAACTAGGTCTGTGTAATTATAAAGCAAAACCACTCAAAACTTGCACGAAAGTGAACATATTGGTGGGCAGGGATTGAAAGCGCTAAATGTAATGGAGCAGTTAAAAAATACTGCCTAATATGACTTGTGAGGAGATATTACAAAAAAAAAGATAGTAAATGGTGTGAACTCACCCTTCGATCGCATTCCAATTGAATGTTGACATTCTGCTTGTAATCAAGCCCACCTAAGCTTTCAAATGTTGATGCTCCAGGCTTACACAAGTCATTCACAAAAAATTCTATTTGAAACTGAGATGGATTTGTTGCCCTGAAAACAACAAGATATCTAGCATTAAAAAGTTTCAATAATCGAGCTTAAGATGAATAAATATAAAATGACAAAAAATGTTGAAATGAAAAGTGCATAAACTTAAAACATTACAATAAATACCAATATACAAGTTGAAAATCATTGTACTTATGGCACTGTCCATATGGAGGCGGCCACAAATCAATTAATTTAAATTAGTTGGAAAACGAATGACTCCTGGACCTGGTTCGATTCCCGTGTCTAGGTGTAATTTTACAAATATGTAATTTAAATTAATCGGAGATTACAGATATTAAAGGTCTCGAAGATTCTGTGTATTTATCTTGTTTAACAGGAAATGTCTTATTTTTAAGATTACAGTTCAAAACTTTATCACTGATTATGTACAATTATTGCAAAAATAAAAATCCTGAAGATATATTAATAATGTTCAATAGACGTTACGATTTTTGATCCACTAATAAATCATCAGGAGACTGGCAAAAAGTGTAAAAAACTAATACTTTTTGGGATCCACCCAACTCCTTGAACATTACCAGTTCTGACAGTATTGACACATATTGGTTCAAAGTGCTGCAACATGAAGAGAATGGCAAAACATGTTTTCCAACATTGTGCAAACTTGCAAAGGCAATGCTTATACTTCCTCACAGTAATGCACAAGCGGAAAGAGATTTTAGCAAGTTGACTATGATTGTAAATGCCCATAGGTCTTCATTATGTATAATCACCAATGCTGAATGCTTTGTTGCACTGTTCCCGCAGAAAACACCTGACCGAGTAAACCAACGAATGAATTGCAAAGGAAAGCGAGAAGACTTAAGAAATAGATAAAATAAGAAATATTGCAGTTATAAAGCAAGTTAATTTTGCTAACTTAGTATAAACACTAATTATAACCTTTTGTGTGTGTGTGTATTAATGTGATGAACTAGATTTTCATCTAGAATACCAACCTTTGAAAATCGAATCAGTGTTTTTGCTATGCAATATTATTTAATCTATGGGGTCAGTACAGAGTCAGGGTTAGTTTAAATTTATTTTAGTAATATAACTAACCCAAAGTTGTACAAAATGTGAAGTTAATAGACAATATGAATATTTAAGGAAAAAAATAATATTTTGATGAGTTTTTATATACCACAGGAAAATTAAATCAATACAGGATTTTACAGGATTTTTTCATGCCAATAAAAATAACTATAAAATACTTTAACTGCAGCCCAGACTTATAGAGGTATATATAGTTTGAACATTTTCTTTCCTCCGGCGATTGGGGGGATGACCCCAAACGCCCCCAAGTTTTAGGTGAAGGGGTTGGGTAAATCATCCATCTCCAGCCCTGTCTGAAAGTTAATACTGCTCTAAGAATGATAATGGCTGTGATGATTAATGAAAAACATGCATACAAGTTTCTCAGATAAGTACTGTAACACTATTGGATTTAATCGCCCCGCTTTGGGCGTCGATTGTAACACTACGGATTAGTTCCAGATATAATAATGCTCTGATGATGTTTAGGTTGTTTATAGCTCCGTGGTCAAGCGCCTATCATCACTGTAAGGAATAGATACCGTTTAACCAGCTGTTAATTGCTCCGTGGTCGAGCACTAATTAAATTGGTATAATGTCATCTGTTACTTTCTTAAATACATACTCCAATTAAATGTTTTATATCAATGCACACTTGTGATAATAACGTAAATTATTGTATTGTGTTAGACTGTGACTGCGAGAGCCAGTGCTAGATTTGTGAGTCCCTAGCTGTGTTGCTTGTGCGAGTGTGGGTTTTAGAGCGACTTGTGTGTGTGTGTGTGCGACTTGTGCGTGTGGTGTCAGTGTGGCTGTCTGTGGCTGCGCGGTTGCCTTAAACATACGGACAAATGATTTATATGTGACATACCCCTTGCCTTTTACTTCCCTTGCCACCAGTGTAAAAACTAACTAATAGAAAGAGTCCTGGCGACAGGTGTTGTGAAGACTAGCTTCTTATTGGTAATAGGGAATTGGCGTCTTTGCCAAATACTGCGTAGTTGTTCTTTTAACAGGAAATAGCGGAGTTGTTCTTTTAACAGGAAATATTGTATAAAAAATATATTTTAGTGGTGTAATCCTTTTCCCATTATTTCTGAAATGCACGTGTTACTTCATGGATGAATCGTAAAAGGATACTCTACATATATTACATTAAAGAAAAATTAACTTCATCCATGACTTTTTACATAATTTAGAGTAATCCAAAGCAATATCACTACAGTACTTTCTGAAAACTACTGTTAATATGCTTAAAGGTATGTTTCTAGAATTTACTGATATATCACTGTGAAAGTACAGCTTAAGTAATGTCATTCAAATAAATAGTACTTTTATATAAGTGTGTAGAAGCAATGTGTAGGCCTACATTCTTAAAGTTAGAAGGACATTCTTAAAGTTAGAAGGTTTACTAAGGCCATATTCACCTACAATTAAAATGTCAAATTGTGTGGTCTGAAGCTGCCACTTTTGATAACAATAAAAAAAATATTGTAAATATATAAAATATTATCAATGTTGACAGCTAAAAATTATGTTTGTATTTTCAAAAAGGTTCTTTCTATAAAAATGAAAGTTGACTTTATTCACATTCACATCACACTATCAATTGTGCAATAAGCATCTTCCATTATATTTATATATAAAATAACAAGTTAAAGATAACTATCATGAACATGTACTTTGTCTATTTCTTCTACATGAGTAAAGTTCTTTGTACTTACCCCAGACGTACACCGCCAGGAAAATCTGCCTGTACCCGAGCTCCAAGCGGGATTATACGCACTTCACTGATAAACACTGGCTTGGGGAATTGCACCAAGTCTAGGTTCAATTCCTGAAACACGTACACAGTAGTAAAGTTACTAGATCTACTTTCATATATTCACACGTTAGTTCATGTGATGTGCAGCTGTCACTTTTGATAGATATTATTAATACCTATAAACTAACAATAATAATAAAGTGAAATGTTCAATTTTGGCTGTAAAAAATCTGTTTGTATTTTCAAAAAATTTCCTTCTATGGGAATTGAACTCAAAATTAATGCACAAAAAATCAAAAATATGAGGTCCTGAGTTTGAGAGAATTACAGAATATGAATAATCTTCAATTAGTAAAATCCAGGCATTTAAGCTGTTTTGCTATAGGAAGTATATGAGATAGTAGACGAAGCAAGACTAAGATGGTATGGACATGTAATGGGTATGGAAAGAGCATGCCAAAGAAAGAGTTTGAAATGAAGTAAGGAGGATAAAAACCTCAAGGGAGGCCAAGAAAAGAGATGGGAGTAAAAGGAGATGGAAAGTGTTCAAGTGAGAGGAAAAGAATGTAAGAAATTAATAAAGGCAGAAGAGTAGTGGAATGATGGAGGGAGATGGAGGCATTTTACTAAACAGACCGGCCACAGACTGAAAACAGTTGTTGTTGATGATGATTATGATACAAAAGGGCTGTTTTTTTGAGTTTTACTCTTTTCTTTTTTATGAACATATAACGCAGTGGCTACCAGCCTTTTTCCCGCTGAATTTGATAGATCATGACATTCTGTCTCTCCCCATTTTTTCTTATGAGTGTTATAAAAATTATTTTGAAAATAAGATAAGTTCTGTTTTCTCAATGTAGCATTATGGTACCAAAAATGAGGCACAATTAGTGTGATGGTTAGAACTGTTTTATTATAATTGGTTTTTGAATAATGGGGTTTTATGTTTGATAAAGCAAATCACTTTCCACTTCAAGTCGACACTGTTGTTTGGTTTTTATTAGAGTTAAGAGTTGAAAATTTGGTGGTGTTGCATATGGCCGCAATGCTAACCAAGGAGGAGGGTAGATAGTAGAATTGGGGGTGAACCCAAAGCGTATGGGCTTGAAAATAATCATGTGCAAGCACACAAGCATCTTCCTTTTGGCTGGTCACCGAATAAATAAACTACGAATGATAGGCAGTGTTGCCAATACTGCAAAAAACTATTATATTACTTTGAAAAAAAGGATTGAAATAAATAAAGTCTTCAATTCTTATCTGGAATTGCTTTGTAGCCCCCAGGTTGGGTGGGAATCAGTGGGCAATTCTTGGTTTCCACTAAGAATTTTTAATTATTATTATTATTAGCACCGCGTCTTACTACCCGTTCGGGTTATACGCACTTACGCTAATGTTTAATGGTAGGGTGATTGTGAGATGAAATGGAGGACCTACAGTTTAACGTGGAATCCGAACCACGGTGGAGGCCTGGCATTCCCCACATTCACAAGATTTCTTGTCAGAGGTGAAGGAAGGGTTTGGTAATCAGATAAATCTGTGCCGGGACCTGGGATTGAACCCCGGCCGCCAGCTCAGAAGTCTGACACCTTACCCCTAGACCGCCAGGTCACCTACAATTTTTTTTTTAAATTGATACAGCAAAATTTGAAGGATAAATTTACATAATACAAAACTAATGTGGTAAATTTGTGATTATCTAAGTGCAAATATATGAAGAAACATAATTTACCGGCTATCTAGCACTTAAAAAATATAACCCACACCTTTTGTTTTGCAAACATTATTTTACATATGCTTACATATTTAAAAAAAACATTGTGTAGGCTAGTACACGAACCGTCATTGGTTTTGTGTCCTACTATTCTCAACCATTATTTTTGCCACTACTTGACCAATTAATTTTGATTGTTTTTATTATTGCTTTTAAATGTTTTTGAATTTATTTTTATTTTTTATTATTTCTTTCGTTAAAATTTTCAAATACAAAATGTTTGCAATGATATAATTTATTTCAGAGAGTTTACACCCTTCAGTGGCCACATGGTCTAAGGTACTATTTACTCTTGCTGTGGATTGGACATACCAATCATATCACTCTAATGTACTGAAGGTAGGTTTTCCAAAATGGTTTCCACCCTCCCTCCACACAAATGTGGGTACGCTTCCTCTGACTTAACTTTCTGCTAGTTGATGTTGTCTCTGCAATCGTTACAATCAAAATAAGAATTTTCATGAAATAAATATTTCAGATTTACATATATATAAATGTGCAGTGGTCAATTTGGAAACATTAATGAGTAGAGTAAGGTTTAAAAAACCAATTAATTCTAAATGCTGTAATAACATAGCCATGAAATTAATTGAGATTCAATATGAAGTATTCAGGCTGGCTTAACTTAAAGTACAGAGGTTCATTGATAAATGGAATTACAATAACTTATTGCAATGAAACATTTATATGCCTTCGCAAGGGAACGTTTGGGCAAACAATGATGTTCAACGCCCACACCAGGGAATGGGTTAAGGGGAACAAAACCTTTTGGAATTTTTCCCCCCTTGAAGACCTGAAAATCACAAAATGTATACCAAGTTAGCATGTACACACTCAAAAATGAGTTCAAGATAATTAAATAACTTTGTTAGGTTAGGATATTTACTTATAACTAACAATTTAAAACCAAACTCACCTAAGTGAGACAGGAACAAATATTGTGGAAAAATCTGTAAAAATGTACGATTGAAGCATTACAGATAGTTTAGAGAAAATTATTGCACAATATTCTTCTGCAACGACCACACTTCTCTTTTTTGCAACAAACACATTTCTTGTAAATGTTTAACTATATTTTTACCATCCAAACAAAAACACACTTTCAAATCCACTAACGATTTTATATCCAGCAAACTCACACAAGGCTTCATTAAAACTGAACTGAAAACCTAAAAAAAAATCCGAACAAACACACCTACCATAAGTCAAATTTTAAAATAAAATCATATATTTTAAGGCTAATTAATGTAGGCCTATAAGATAATTATATTAGATTTGTTTCCAAAGAAGCTTAAACCTAGCCTTTATTACAATAATTAATTGGCTGACTTGATCTAGCCTTGCTACTCTTTCATTTGCTAATAAATTGACTTACAATCTCAATTAATATTAGTAAAATAAACAATTTTAGTGTCATAACTGTCTTAGATGACATAATGTAAGGAATCATGCATCAAACTAAGTGTTGTAGTGTTTATGTTTTGACTTGAAATTTTTATGAATTGTATAAATGATTAAGAGTAAAATCAAGCTATTTCAAATAAATATATTTATATAGTATCATTCTAATTGCTGTTTTCTTGAGTAATTTTATTAAATTTCTAATGATTTGCTTTAAATAATAAGTAAGATAAAGTTATTACAATTATATGATAGGAACTTAGGTATTTAAGTAGGCTCCTAGTGTTTTGTTTATTACAAGTCATGAGATACAAATATTTAATGATATTCAGGCTTGGCCCAGATTCAAACGTTTAATCGAAACTGAAGTTCAGATGTGTTTATCATTGCATACTTATTTAAAATATCGTTGAAATAATGCTCAAGGGAAATCATAAATGAGGTTTCTTAATCCACACATCACTTAGCACTATACTTGTATACAAAATATGCGATCAATCGAAGCGGGAGGTCATCCACTCCAAACTTGAGACACCTTTTCACGATAATAAAAAATTAAGTATATCGATTTTAAACGTAGTTTTTCAGCTTAAACACTATAGCTCACTTCACCAAACAAACTGTAGAGATCAACTCACCTCTGAACTTTCATGAGAAAATGTATCAAAAAACAATAATTCTGAGCTGTCAGCCATTGCATCTCTAACGCCATGAAGAAGTAGATTCAAGGACGACCGCAATAAGCAGGATAACCAACAAAACTAGTGTTAATAGAAACTTAAGTAAAATGAAACAAATTTTAAAATATAGTGGAGCTGCAGTAATGTTAATAAATGGCGATTTCATTGTGTTTCCATAAAGTTTAATTTTCTACATCCCTAACTATGAAAAGTTCCCATATATATTCAAAAAGTTAAATTTGTATATCTCTAACAGAAAAAATTATTACTATTACAGATTATCTGAAGTTTTGACCATCTAGATTAGATGTGATCCCGTGAATTCGGAAGAACGTATTTTTATTATAATTTCATTAATCTAATGAATATTGACAATATTATGGTATTCTACTTTCGGTAAATATTAGAGGAGTAAATATAAAAAATAATATTTGGACTCCTAACCAGTCAAATTATTTATGGTTAATTTATTTATGGTACAGAATCAGTGTTGGGGGCTCTACCCCTTGCCCTCATTGACAGTTAACAATTCATATTATAATATTATCTTATGGTCCACAAAATATTAAAATAAAGGTAAATAAAGGGCGTAAAACTAATCACTGCTAGCCTTATGTTTAAAAACATTTTCACAAATATTGTGTGATTCTGTACATTGGCCAGGCAAAAGAGTTGGGTAGTGCTAACTATAGTAAAGCAAAATATTGACAACAGAAATCAGAAATTTTAGTGAGTGTAGGGAGAGTGGAGAAAAGAGTAAGTCTGAGATCAGGAAACAGTAAAACTTTCTAGCTTGAAAGTATTTGAATTAAAGTCCCGAATAAACATATAAAATGAGTTTGCAAAAAGGATAAATTAAAGGGAGAATTCAACTAAGAAGGGAAATTCTAGATATAAACCTCCAACTTTCAGTTTGAGAAAATATAACAGCGACTATTGGATAACAACCTACCTGAAGATAAGTGCATGCTATTAATAAGTTAACGGTACTGTGAAGGGTCAATTTTAAAAGTTTTGATGGTTTAATTTGTAGTGTGAACTAGTGATGATTAAATAACATTTGTATACTTATTCCAAATGCTAAATTTTGATTAATGAGCTATCAATATTAATCCCAGTAGCCGAACAAACCAATATAGTCTACAATCGCTTTAAAAAAACCTTTTAGCAAACACAAACCTATTTCATTGTGGTCCCAATGGTTAATTTGTACTTTATTCATGGCCTCCACCAAAGGTGAGCTGACAGGGCTCTAGCCTGAGGGCCCGGGATTAGGGGACCCTAACGAGGTGGGTTTGTAATATTCATAAATATTACAGTTTCCCTCCCTTAAAAGAATGTTAACTCTCACTCCAGGAAGTAACATGTCTGTAGGTACCATTCTTATAATAATCTGCTAATGAGAATTTTTGGCACAAAATATTAGTAAGTATTGACAACAAGAACGATGTCTTACAAAATTAATTTAGTTTTTTCTGGGACCAACCACAGAAATTGAAGTCCAAAATATAATTTCAAGACTTAAGAACAAAAATCTATATACCTGATAAGATCACAAATGTAGTGTTTAAACGGTGTAGGGATACACTTGGCCATGCAATAGCGCAAATTACCAATGTATCTCTAAGTACTGGGATAGCACCAGATCTGCTCAAAATATCTTGAGTTGTACCTATTTTTAAAAGTGGAAGTAAAGATGATCCGGGAAATTATAGACCATTATCTATTCTGCCAAACATGTCTAAATTATTAGAAAAAATAGTCAAGAAGAGAATGAATGGCTACATGAATTCTTGCTCATATTTTTACAAATACCGCTATTACTTTAGAGGAAATGTTAGCACACTAAATGTGTCAGTTGATATAGTTACACGTTTAGAGGAAACTCTGGATGGTGTAAATCTTATGGTAAGTCTATTTATAGCTCTAAAAAAGGCCTTAGATACAATATTCCATCCCTTTTTACTGTACAAACAGGAAAGGTCGGAGATTCTTGGTATAGCTCTGAAATGGTTTCATAGCTACCTGAGCAACAGGAAACAGTTTGTTAGCTAGCTTACAAAATAAAAAAGCTATGAAAATCCTATTGAGTACAGTGTGCCTCAAGGATCAGTCTTAGGTCCACTACAGTTTCTTATCTATATAAATGATATTGGACAGTTAAATTTAAAAGGCAATATTACCCACTTTGTTGATAACACTAACTTATTTATACGGAAAAAACTATAGACTCAATAATAACTCAAATTCAGGATGATCCAAATATTCTATCATCATTGTCTACCAAAAATAAACTGATTTTTAACTTGTCAAAAACAAATTATATGTTAATGCATAAGTCCAACCATAATCCTATTCCCTGCAATGTTATAAAATTAGTCAATACTATCATCAATAGAGTAACTAGTGCGAGATACGTAGGGCTGATTATTGACCGTAACATGACATGGAATGAACAAATTGATAGTATACAAAAAAAAGAATAACTCCAGTCATAGGAATATTATCAAGATTAAAGTACAGTGCTCCCAAAAAACTACTAAGCAGTATATATTTTTTCATGGTATATACTCATTCGCAGTACATGGGTATAATATGGGGAAGATGTTGCAATAAAACTGTAAATTAATTAGAAGTATTGCAAAAAAGGGCTTTAATAATATTATTCAACTTCCAATACGATACTTCTTCTAAAACAATTTATAGATCTAGCAACCTTTGGCCTTTACATGTTAGTATAAAACTATCTGCTGTCGTATGTGCTTTTAAAGTTGACAGGAAATTAGTACACAATAATACAGTTTTTATACACACCTATGACCACCATAGCCACAACACAAGAACAATAGGGAACTTACACATGAATTGCAATAAATCTCTTAAATATGTTTGCAATAGCACAAAGTCATCAATTCTAAAATACTATAACGCTCTCACTGAAAATCTACTTTAGTTTTAAAAAAAGGTACTTCACGCTGTTTATGATAAAAATAAAAATTTTCAGAGTGTTCTCTATGATTATTTTCTGAACTAAATTTGTGGTGGCTATGTTTGTTTATCTTTTGTTGGTCTTGGATCTTTGGTCATAAACGTGTAGTTATTGTGGATGTGGATGTGGAATAGTCCCGCTCAATCCCAAAACAATGTTTTTACTTTAAACACACACCTTTGAGATCATAAATATGCTGTTTGTCCGAGAAAATAAATGGTGAAAATTTTTTTCAACTACGTAGCCGTACAGTTTTAATTATTTTTACATTACGGAATTTAATATTCTAACTCTTGAAGTCAACCCAAAATTAGTCATGTTTTTAAGCCAATTCAAGATTTTAAGTGAAACCTAGTTAAAAAATGCTGCGCTTTTTTTTATATACTTCTTCAGTTCTAAACCGACCACAGTCACTCCCACTCTAGAGAATGAGCAGAAAAAATAGCTATATTTCTGCTATAGGTACAGCATAAATAAATTGCTTGTAAAGCTACTGTCACACGACACTTGCTTGTACTAGAAATCAAGAGTGTAGCGCTTAGATACCTGTATACTGGTATAATAGAAACGGGACTAGCGTATTCACACGCTGTTAGTTTGATACTAGGTTCTAGTGCAAATATTTATCAAACGTCAGAGATTAATTTTGGGTGCAACAGCTGCATTAATTACTAATAATGATATTGAAAATTATGAAAGGGTGCGTAGAAAAATAATATGAACAAGCTACTGGCTGGAAAGATGAAATAATGATCGCGGGATGCTAATATACATTCAAGGTGACACAAACGTTTAGTATCTCCCTAAATTTGTATTAATTTATTTACAATGTGGTCGGAGGCTCCTAAGCCCATGGGTGTCCAAGTACAGTATCCTTTATACACAAATGTTCTTTTTTTAGGTTTACGTACACTGTATATTCTAAAAAAAACCACACAAGGTTGGACTGCTATCAAGTTTATTTAGATTAAATTTGGATCTGGAACACAGTTGGTCGTTTTTAGATGACATGTCTTAAATTAAATTTATATATATTAAATATATTGTCATATTGTGGCAATTTGGTATTATATAAACAAGGATGTTTAGAATAATTTTCTGCCAACAACAAAATCACATCCGATGACCATATTGGCATCATTTACACAATTTCTCTACACAACAGTCTCAGGGCGCATCGATTATTTGAATTACACAGACTAGTGGAGGAACTAGTACCTACTAAAAAAAGGCGCCTGTTCTATTCTAACAACTAGCATGGAAGCCAGTACCAAGTGTCATAACCAGTATACAGTTTCTGATTCACACAACGCTAGATTATGACGTGATAGCTAGCACACTGGATTTCAAGTACGAGCTAGTGTCGTGTGATACGGGCTTTATTTGCTACAAGCTATGAGAACAGAACTTGCTACGTTAATAAGTTTTGCGCAATGAACGGTAAAGTTACTTTTTGTGTACATTTTATTTGATATTCTTTTTTGATCTTTTTCTAAGCACAATATTTTCCAATATTGATTACTTTGGTTTCATCAGATTTTTTTCATTTAATTGCTTTCCTTTCAATTTATTCTGAATTATTATTTATTAAATATATATCTTGTGTTTAAACACCATCTACTGGTAAAATATGGAACTGCTTTCTAAATATGTTTATGCATTTACCGAAATGTTAAAAAAAACCACAAAAAAATTATCAATTGTAGGAATACATCGATATCTCTATACCTCTAATCGATATTAATTAAATCGCAATATGGTTGCTATGCAACAGAAGCAATACACTAAAATCTAAAATTGTTGTTTTAAAATTATAACATCACGGCTATGTTAGCTTATGCCTTATAGAGGAGATGTAAATAAAGGGTAGACTGAAAGTATTTATGAGGAAAATGACTTTTAAAGTTGGAATTACTTTGCTGTTGAATACAGTAATTAAGGTAACTTATGGCGTTTGTAATTTAAAAAGATTAATTCATAGGCCTAAACTTTTAATAAAGGTGATTAAACAGTAAATTAGAATACTGTAGGATATACCTGAATATTATACACTTTATGAGTCTTTACACCATTCAAACATGTATCGGTTGATATAATAATTAAATATATTAATAGTTTTCTCATAATCATATATTATTTTTATGTGTTTAGTAAAAAATTCAAGAAGAGAAATTATTCCTAGATTTTATTATGAATTAACCTTTAAGAAAACACGGATTTTTTGTGTCCAACATTGATAGCGTTTTACTATTATAAATTGTGTTATTTTATAGGTAGTATTAATAATATCCATCAAAAGTGACATTCTGACTTTCTAGCCCTCAGATATACGCTATACATTCGAAATAAAATTAGGTTAGAGCTTGATATACACTGAAGAAAATTATTTGTGTTTCTTGTAGAAGTTAAATGGCAATTAATACTAAACCATAATAACTTGTAATTGGCATACAGTTGAAAATAAATGATATGGGTGCTTACTAACTAATGAAAATTTCTTCTTTCAGTAGACTTATTCCATATTTCATGTACAGAATTGTTTGCATGGAAGTTGATGATTCAACATCTTATAATATAGCTTTAAACTCAATTTTTTCTGGACCTACTATATTAATTTTATCATTAAGACTGGTCTTCGAGTCTAGACCCTCTTTTTTTTTATTGATATAGGTATTACATACTAAAAACATTTATGAAATGAAACAAATAGCCGAAACTATTGTTAATGCTTTTTAGTGGGGATAGTCCCTCATAGATATCATATTCTGAAAATTGAAAAATGACACCTGGACAGGGTTCGATTCCCGTGTCCAGGTGTCATGTTTCAATTTTCAGAATATGATAAAAACATTTAGTTAACAATCTGAATCACATTTAGGACAGTACATGGTAGGAAAAATTGAAAAGATTTTTTTTAAACTGATATATATATATATATATGAAATATAAAAAAAGTGTTAAGTGTTATGGGCTAAGATATATTTAACACATCTAATGTTTTACATACCCTGTACTCATCACAATACATTGTTAAAATAATCATATCTAGTAAATTACGGTGGGCAGGAAACATTCAGCGCTAATGGGAGAATCTAGAACCGTTTTCAGGGTATTAACTGGTAAACATAATGGAAAGAGACCATTGAGAACACCTAGACACATATTGGAGGATGACATTAGAATGGATCTGAAAGAGATAAGGTACAATAAAGTGGACTGGATAGAATTGGCTCAAGATAAGTGGAGTACTTTTGTAAATGCGACAATGAGCTTTCAAGCTCCTAAAAACCTGGAGTAAGTAAGTAAATGTTTAAAGAGGGAAGGAAGAAACCGCACTGACATTTGCATGGAGTTAAGTCTGAATTTTGTTATGCAGAAATATCAATCTTGCTTCAGATATCTATGTAATATCTTGCTATCCTGAATCAGAGTCAGGTATGGGGGCTAACCTCTTTAGTAGAACATATATTTGTCTGAAGACACAATTCTAGCTTATGGATATATTTAGAATTCATAAATCAGTAAAATGTGAACATTATTCTTCTATTGTAAGCTAAGGTGACCTGGCAGTCTAGGGGTAAGGTGTCAGACTTCTATGCTGGGGGTTTGGGGTTCATTCCTCGGTCCCGGCACAGATTCATTTGATTGCCAAACCCTTCCTTCACCTCTGACAATACATGTATTAATCACAACTTGTGAATGTGTGTAATGCCAGGCCTCCACCGTTGTTCAGATTCCATGTTAAACTGTAGGTCCTCCATTTCATCTCACAATCACCCTACCATTACACGTTAGTGTAAGTGCATATAAACTGAACAGGAAGTAAGACGCAGTGCTAATAATAATAATATTAAAAGCTATTCCATATTATGAAAATTGAAAAATGACACGAGAATCGAACCTGGGACCTTTGACTTAGTACGCCAATGCTCTTACCAATGAGCTATCCAGGATTCTCCCTCTGCCCAGGGTCATTCCTCATATTTTAAGGAAGAGTATATGATGGGTGTGTGGAAATCGTCAGCTACAAATGTCTAATTTTATTAAGATCATGAGCTATCAGACAACGCAGCCACCTTCGACTCGGTAGTTGGCTTATTGCTGGAGTAATCCTCACTAAAAAGCATAAATAATAGCTTTGGCTATTTGATTCAATATTAATTTAACTTACAAACTAAAGAATTAAGCGTGTAACCCGAATGGGTAGTAAGACACAGTCTTAAATAAATAAATACAACTAAATTGATGAACATCACACATTTGGCTTACATTTATTCCTATAATTTCAAAATGCAGCAGGATTGGGGCAATGTTTTGCACTCTTTGACTCACCCAAGAGTTACAGTTCACTCTTTGTATTTCATCCATCCTTCCTGTGAATATTAGGCCTAATTTGTTCCTTAAAATTCATTATCAGATCGTGGCCATAAATTAACTAACTATTGAAAATTTGTTGGTAGTGCGATTAGACAGAATGATTCATATCGCTAAAAAAAAGTCGATAAATAACTCATAACACAGTATCAAACTCTGTAGAAGTTAGTACCTAGGGGTCATCGATAAACCATACAACACTTTTTTTAACCCCTCCAATGTAACACCATGTAAACATTTATACATCTCCCCCCCACCAATCCCACCCCTCCAACCTGTTTTACCTAACTTTTCACATTAAGAGTGAATGCCATTATTTCATAGGGAAGCTTTTGTGACACTAAAAGACAGTTTCGTATTTAAAACAACTCAGAATTCATTTTAAATCCTAAATATAAATTATTTTAAAAACTATTATAACAATAGGCTGGTTGTCACAGAACTTATAACCACCTAAAATGCCATCTAGAGTGTCGTTTGACGTATTGGGTCAAATTTGGTCAAAAGTCGTTTGAAATTATGTTACATCCAAAAAGTGAAGTGGGTCATTTCATGAATTGGGTAAATTTCTGCTCATTCCGTGAACTGACATTTCATGGACTGGGAAAAAACTCATCTGGTTCATGAATTGGGTAGCACTTGTGTTGCTCAGTTCATGAACAGGCTATTTCATGAACTGGGCAGCTTCCTTTGTTACCCAATTCATGGACTGGACGAGTTCTAGCCCGGTCTATGAAATGGACAAGCAAAGAATAGGTTTGGTCTTTATGTAATCATTTTTAAATGAAAGGCTAAGTTAAGTTGGATTGGGTTAGTTTGATTAATTATTTTAAAACAAATTTAATTTAAGCTTGTAATAGAACAATAAGTTCCAGTTCATAAAATGGGAGAGAGCTAATCAGGGTGATAAGACGTCCCGGTTGTACTGAGACAATCTCGGTTTTGGATGTTTTGGCCCAGTGTCATGAACAACTTTTTCAGGACACTAAAATGTCCCGGTTTTAAAAAATTGGTCAATTGATCATAATAAGAGTACCATACTTTAATTTGTGCTGAAATTATGCGAGTACTTGGAATTGTGAAGAAGCTAGTGTAGCTGATAAATGGGTGTTTGTTGTGGAGAAGTGTGCAGAAAATTTTGTTTCTCTGGACAATCTTTTAATCTTAGCTGAGCTTATGTTGTGCGTTCCTGGTCGTAATGTAGAGCATATATTTAGCCTGATGAACATTTACTGGAACAAATGAAAAGAATCAGTCTACACTTTGTTTAGTTAATACAGTTTTGATTGTGAAAACACATTTTGATCTTTCGTGTATGGACTTTTATACCTTGATCCAAAATAAGACACCACTGTTGTCAGAAATACATGGTCCTGAGAACTACAAAACACAAAATGTTGATTAAAGCTGTCCTATGATTTAAGTAAATACAATAAAATGGCTTTTCTGGTCATTTATTTCCAAAATATGGTCACCCTGGGGTTAATGCAATTTTTGCCCAGTTTGTGAAATGTTCAATAGAAGAACCCAGTTCACGAAAACAGGCATTAATTTGCCCAATTTGTGAAAGGGACAGTTTCACTATTAAAGTGTAACATTATATTTATGAAAATATATAGGTACGGTATGTCAAGCAGCTGTAAGCAGAAATTTAATTTTATTCAATTAATAACTTAACTTATACTGGTGCCTTGTGGATAAAGCTGTCAAACTGCACTGGGCTATTTGTGTTTGCACCAAACCAAACTGACCTTGGCTTGCTGAGGATTGATTTGGCAAATATTTTGTGTAATATTGCTGCAAAGCTCTTGGCTGAAAATCACTGATGTGTGGTGTACGTCTTGATTTTTTTTAGGCTACATAGCTTTTTATCTGAATGAAGTGTGATGCAGCTCAAGTTCTTGAAGACTGTTCTTCCTGCTGAGGCAAGTATGACTTTTATTCCTCATCATGTTTAATGTTTTTTTATAACTACACATTTTAGTCAGAGAGCTTTTTATTAGGATTGGGGATTTAGAATCCAACTAGCTTATTTAATACAACTGGAGAATTAAGAGGAATTTTAAGGAAATTAAGTTCTTCGTTTACCTGAAGAGAAAATGAGGAACAGAATTTTTTTTTATCAACTTATACTATCATGTAGGTTGGCCAATTAAATAATTTAGGGTAGCATTATTTGTTCATCAATTTACCTTCTTAATTACAATTCAATTTTCATTGAAAGAACATTTTAGAAATTATAAATATATTTGATAACATTTTACTATAGGCCTATTATAGTTGTTATTTTGTAGGTATTAATAATATATATATAAAGTGGCAGCTGCAGATAACATGACTTGAGGTATGACTACTTGAAAATAGATTAGTAACTTTTATAGCTTTCTGCTGAATATTGGATTGTAGTCCCTATAATTCATTCATAGTAATTTTGAGCTTTTCGGACCACTGAAAAGTTACGAAAGATGGTGTCATACTTATCTGTTTCATGAAAATAATTAGTTCCTTTGAGAAGTGAAGCCAATTCTGTGTTTTGGTTGGACCTGTACCAGCGATTTAAAAGTATATATAATAATATGTCTTATGATACCTAATCGAAGTTAATCCCCCATTTAATTGCAACAAGTTTTGGACTAATCATTCTTTTATTTTTATGTTTTTACAAACCTAATCTGTACCCTTATTATTGGATGCATTAAAATTAATTTAACAGAGAGATAAGACTGCATCGCAATTCAACATTATTTACATTTATTCAAACAAATTATAATAAATCTATTAGCTGTGACTATCACATTATAAATTAGATTTTTGTTACATTTCCTGGGTGAATAAATTGAGCTTGGATTATTAATCTTAGAAATGTACCTACTATTCCAGATCAGGCCCCAAAAATGAAATATATTCCAATATCTCTATGGTTAGTAGAAAACAATCATCTTTGCGGTAAATTGGCCGAGTAATAACAAGTAAATTGTAAATGTATAGACAAGGATGGTTAAACCTATTTTTACAATAGCTTTATAGTCAATAAAATGATATAAGAATGCAAATATGAAGTAGTAGATAATCTTTAAGCTGCTAAAGCATAAAGAATAGACTTTATTCATACCATTGAAGGTTACTAGTTTAAGTTAATGATAAAAATAATTAAAAGTAAACTCATTAGGGAGATTAAAGTAATAGTGATTAATATTATTTTATAAAAGTTACTGAAAATTAAAAAAAATCATTTGAACTGAGTTGGGTTAGTTAAGAAAGCTGAATAACCAAGACCGTAGCCGGGGGCGGGGGTTAAGGAGTTCAACCCCCCCCCACCCCACCCGCTCCTACCCAAAGTTGACAATTATCATTTAAACATTAATACTGGCTTATTTACGGTTCAAACAAAACAATAAAATACGGGTGTATAGGTATTCTATTGCTTATGTACATTTAAAAAAAAGTTTCTAATTGTGTTCATTATTCAGGCAACAAAGCTGAGTAAACTATGATAAAATAATGACAAGGGTAAATGGAAGTGTTAGTGAATGTGGGGATAGCTGTGGAAGTGGGTAAGTCTTTGAAATTAGGAAACAAAACAATTTAACTGGAAACTATTTGAATAGTAGTTCTGAGAACACATCGCAAATGAGTCTGCAAACAAACAATAATGAAAGGGTGTGATACATTAAGGGGGAACCTCCTAAACATCTTGCATTTATTTAGAAGAGTCAAAGTATTCAATACTTTTGGTCAAGTTGGTAATGCTCTTTAGTTGAAAAATGTACAATTTTGGACTACGAAGCAGGGGTGAGGACTTTTTCTATAAGCACACATTTTTTAACCTCTAACTTTATCAGACAAAACAAAATCATCTCTAAAATTATCCATGTTGGGTCAGTGGTGGCAGAACCTTAATTGTATAGGGGGTTGGGGGGAGGTCAAGTAACCAAAAAGGAATTTTGAGGGACCTATCCCACATCCCCAGCCTAAAGAGTTCCAGGTGCACTCTCCCGGCAAATGTTTGATAATTGGATACCTTTAAGTTATTTGAGTGGTCCTAGAATGTTTTTGAAAATTATATTCCTATACAATCTATTTGGAGCAGTCTTAAACATACCTCTTTTTTAAAATCTGGATGCTTCTAAAAAAATATTTAAATCAATCCTTATTTGGACCATCAAAATAAATTCAGATATCTTCTAGAAGCATTTCATATTCATAATGTTTCTTTGGCTGTGGTCGTTAGGGAAACCCCCATGAAATGTTGGCCTGACTATGGCCTTGGGAATAAATAATTATTAAATAGTAGAAAAGTTTAATTTGTGTGTGTATTACCATAATAGTTAATATTATCATATGATTTTTAATTCTTGCAGATTGAATAACTAATAATTTAGGTAAAAATCCCAGAAATTATGGTAATTCCCCTAATGATAATAAATTAATAGATAATTTTTTTCATACCGATTGATTACATTTGATATACATTTGATTGATATAGATTATTAAACTTGAACTTATAATAATAATAATATAATTATGATGATGATGATAATAAAATATGTTAATACCTTATACCATTCTAATATCGAGGCTGGTGTTAAAACGATACCAGTTATCATCATTAAATCATCATATCAATAAATAATTAAAATGATGATAAATATTCTCTGTATCATAGCAATTAATATTAAACCAAGATGCCCGATAGATGAAAAGATCCAAAAGGACGAGTATTGAAAGTTGTTGGTCTGAAAATCCAATTTTGTAAACCAAATATAACACATATTAATTTTCAGGATAGTCTAGTCATTTCAGTTCTCTTGTTTGACAAAGACCTAACCTGATATGCCTTCAAAACTACCAGTAGCTCACTGTGACGTGTTTTTGTTTTAATTTTAATTTCTTTGAACTAAATCATTTTTATATCAAGTATAGTCTTTGCTCCGTTATCCTCATTTCATTGTTTAGTACATTATTTCAAATACTTTTTCATATATTCAAACCTTAAATAAACATACAGTTATTTTAGCACCATATTTCTACTTGTTTGAGTTCCACATATTATGTACTGCTCACACTAACATATTAGCAAGCAAGTATACCCACATTTGCATGGAGAGAGAGTCTAAAACAACCTTGTGTTCAACCAACCGTTATTCAAACCCAGTGCTCCCTGTCATCTGCAGTCCAGTCTATTGTGAGAGTGACGCCTTAGCCCAAAGCAGTTCTTACAGTATATTAATATTCTTAACTAACTACTACCCGCTTCGGTGGCGGCATGGATTAAGATGCTACTGCCGAAGGAGGAGAGATAAGGGGTTCAATCCCATTCTGGTGTACTGAATAGTGTTTTTCTTGAATGGTTTTCCATTCTACCTCCACACAAATGTAGGTACACTTAATCTAAATTTAATCTTCCTACATAAGCATGTATCCTGAAAGAGTAGTAAGACGGTGTGCTGATAAAACTACAAAAAACTAACAACTATATTTCAATGTTTAAGGTCAGAAGCATCAAGTACCAATTAATATTCCATATTTAAATCTAGTGTTTATTTTTTAGGATGGTGCTGCTAAGATATGTGCTATAGCATGGGCCCCTAACAATGTGAAGTTGGCTGTGTGCACATCAGATCGGGTTATTAGTCTCTTTGATGATAGCGGAGAGAAGAAGGACAAGTTTTCAACCAAACCAGTAGATCCAAAGGTACATACAAGAGACACACACAACACACTAAACACTCACACTCACA
>CABFOV010001489.1:20959-32636 GCA_902141375.1 Timema poppense
CCCCCACACACACACACATACACACACATATATATTAGGGCTGGTAGTCCCGAATACTTCGAATTTGTAAGGATATTAAAAATTCGAAAATTCAAAATAATTTCAGATTCAAGACTCAAATCCTAAACAATTTTTTTTTAAATTTCTCAGGGGAAATTTTGTTTTAGTCTTCTAATACTGCTTATTGGTGGTTCAAAACCATTCATATTAATAAAATCGTGGATTGACCCAACTCTAATATATATAAACAAGCCAAAAGTCCATAATCCTTTTATTCTGGCTATCACCTTCCCATTTGAATACAACAACATCGAAACTCTTCATATAAAAAAACATAACTTATTGATAATATGATATTTATTGCATTCATTCATTCTTCTCTGATTTTGATTTTTTGGTTTGATTCATCTAAAAGAATATTATTTCCCCCATTCCTTCCCCCTTCTTCCACACTATGCGTGTGCTTATCATAGCAAATTATTACTATTATTGACAAATATTACTTTTCTGGACTCTATAATATGTATGAAAAAAGTGCATTGAGCAAAAACATTTAGTAATGAATAAAATGATAAAGTATTAGGAAAAAAGTAGAACACAAATAAAAGAAAAGACACTAACACAGATTTACACACACTTCAATATTTCGATGCTATTAAAGCACCTTCCTCAGGAAGAAGTAGTAATTAGACTCTACTACTTCCTGAGGAAGGTGCTTTAATAGCATCGAAATATTGAAGTGTCTGTAAATCTGTGTTAGTGTCTTTTCTGGACTCTGTATACTTTGTTCAGGAAAAATAAAATTTATACATAACATATACTTACTTATAAAGCATATTATCGATTTACCCCATAAAGTGTTGTTTTCCTCAATAATTTTTCTTTGTTTACATTTGTTTGATAGTTTGAATCACTACTGTCAAAAGAGCTATCCCTTTCAGAAGGCCTATCTATGTTATTATTTCCGACACCTTCAGTTCTACACTTTCACTATCATAATCATCAGAAAAATCCACATCATTATCCCTAGTATCTACTAAATCATTTTCATTGTCAGAATCACAAAGTGTATGTGTGATTTCTTCATCAGTTATTGAGTAACAACTCTTTGTAAAAAAAACCTACGTGAAAGTTTTGGTTGAAATATAATGAATAAAACTGCAATTTCTATTCATATTGCTCCTCCCATTTATGAAGTAACACCTGCTATTAATGGTGTGTGTGTGGGGGGAGGAGTTAGAAAAAAAAAGAAAAAAACTGCCAAATTCTATTTGAAACACTCCTGTCGCCAATGGCAGCAACATCTGCAATTCATGAAAAAAAAGTTTGTTTGAAATATAAGGAACAAAACTGCCAAGTTATAGCTATATACTGCTCCTGCCATTTATGAAATATAAGCAAGAACACTATGTGTGAGCCCTGCTCGTCAAAGTATCTGTGTGGTGTACTATGTTATGACGTGCTCTGTTCGTCAAAGTATGTCAAGGGGTTAACACAAGTCTATATATTTACCATTACCAAATTGCTTAAAATTGTGATTTCAAGGCAAGGCTTTCATAATTGTAATCGAGTTATCTTTTTGTGATTTTTACGGCCCTAGAATTTCTAAATAACAGGATTCATTGATTTGACGATTCGAGTATTCAAGCATCCCATCTCCAAATATTATGTTAATATTAGGAATGGGACCCTTTAATCCTCCAACACTCAGATCCTCTACCCCCTTAAATTCTCAAACCCTCGAATTCATCAAATCCTTAAACATATATAAAAATTCAATAAAGTATCACTTGCGATTTTTAAAATTTATTTTTCTAAATTTTTTTTTAACATTTAGCTACTGTTTCTACTTTATATCATTCTGTTGTATTCCTATTTCTTATTATATTCATATTTCCTCCACAAAATTCTGAATTAAAGTTGGTAATTGAAATTTGAAGATAAAATGAAGATTCCAATTTGAGATTTAGAATTTGAAGGTAAAATGAATATTCAGATTCGTAAAATTGTGGATCTAACCTACTTATAGTTAATATATGTTATAGGTCTAGATAATTATGTTCACACCTCTTTTATGTATTCTGTTTGCCCAGTATGGGAAGAGAAGCTACATTGTGAAGGGCCTGGCCTTCTCCCCAGACTCCAGTAAGCTTGCTGTCGGCCAATCAGATAACATCATTTTTGTCTATAAAATAGGAGAGGAATGGTAACTATTTTAAGTTTTTATAAAATTATTTCCTTTAGCACTGCATCTTACTACTTGTTAGGTTATATGCACATACACTAACTATTCTAATGTGTTGAGGACAATTAAGGTTGAAGTTAGAGGAAGTGTATTCTCATTTGTGAGCAGGGAGAGTGAAAAAACATTTAGGAATAACCACCCTCAATACACCAAGATTCAAACCTCGATCTCTCCGTCATCGGTATCACAGTTTATTGCGAGAGTAATGCCTTGGACCATTTGGCCACCAAAGCAGGTAAACAAGGTGGCCAGGAATAAAGTATATTGAAAGTTGGCAACACTATGCATTGTATTTATCGGCAGGAAGGTGACATGACAAGGCTGTAAAGTGTGACCTTGGTGCTGGAAGTGAATGGTCATATTGCTCATTGATACGCAATGGCTGTATGTATTTGTGGGAAGGCTTTTGCGGGGAGAATGATTTTCACTCATATGGGATTGGCCGTTCAAGGGAAACTAGTGTGAAACGTGTGTTTGAACTTTTTGAAGCAGAGTTTCATAAAACCGTATCCACAAAGTAAACAGTCTTGTTTTTGTTAAGAATATTTAGGCAAACGGGATCAGTTCTTTGTCAATGATACCATCATTTTGGAGAAAAAACACTCATCCAAACACTGAGCATGCAGCGATAGTGTTCGATACAACTCTGCGATCACCACAAAAAAGTCAGTGACATTTTGGAAAAAAAAAGTAATTTATCTCATTTATGACCTTATCCGGATGATATCGACACCAGCTGGTAAGACTTGAATAATGCAGAATAATATTTGTAAAACTAAGAACGTTTCAATATGAATCATATTTTTAAACAATATTTCGAAATTGGACAATACATTGGATTGTAGCAGTGCACTAACATTGAAATGTCTCATTTAATGCTTTATTTTCCACTAACCTAAACAATATATTGGCCCAAAGAATGGGTGACTCCCAAAACAAGATTAGGCCAGGTACATAAACAACATTTATAAACTAGTGGCCATATTATAGTTGAATTACTAATGAAACAACTTTCTTTTTCTAAGGGGTGAAAAGAAAGTGATATGCAACAAGTTTGTGCAACGTTCGGCGGTGACTTGCCTGGTGTGGTTGTCCGAGGGACCCATCGTGTTTGGACAAGCCGATGGCAAGGTCCGTGCAGCCAGTCACAAGACCAACAAGTCCCAGACACTCTATGCAACAGAATCTTACGTTGTTGCATTGGCAGCCAAGTGAGGAACACCTTCATTTACTATATTTCTAGATATTAAAATTACAGGCTTATAGAGGAATAGAACTCAAAACCTTTGGCTCCATGCAAATTCGTTCTACTACTGATCTATCACCAAGGTCAGTCATTAAGGTGGGATGGAAGGTAATGTGAATTAAGGTCAGTATTTTGCAGTTTCATATTTAAAAAAATGCTTTTTTTATAGTTATTTAATTTAATATAATATTGTTCTTTCAGTTCTCGAGGCACAGGTTTTCTGTCTGGGCACGCAGATGGCACAATTGTCCGCTACTATGTGACTGAAGATGGCAGTGCAGAAACACAAGTAATTCAGTTTATCAATTTGTTTGTAAATAATTAGATATTTTGTGTTAGCAAAAAAAACCTCTCTTTTTACTTACCATTTCTAATTCTTTTTAGACTTGTGCTAAGGTCACATTGAATGCATGGGAAAGCCAAAGCGAAGCTTGAAACATGTGAATCAAAGATGAAATTGCAAATAAGGTTTTTGTTTTTGTCACATAACACTTCTTTAGATTTTAAATTATTTATTAAGTGCAAAATGAGAAAGATTTATAGAAAAAAACAAACACACTATTTTCTTTCATGCTGATGCTGGCATTTGACTTTATCTGTGCATGCGTTATAGTTGTACTATGTTATATTTAGTGAGATATTTCAAATATGTTCATAATATATCACAGTTTTCTTATTCTTTTGAAATGTTTAAAAGATGGGAAGGCTATTATGTGTTTCAAAGCTAAAGCAAGGAAGATTCAACATTAAACTTTGCCATTTTGAAGGTTTGCAAACCCTTAATAACCCCCATTAACGTTTACTATACTTGGAAGGTGTACAGGAAAGTTGTAAAAGGATCAAACACGTTATTATGGCTTTTATATGTTTCTAACCACTTTTTCTATACCTTCTTCCAGATATTTTACAATTACCACATAAAATGAGAATAAGTTTCCCTTATTGAGATATATTCTTATTAAATTTATTAGGGGTATGTGAAATCCACTTTTTCTATTCAAAGTGAATTCAAATTAAATATATGAAGTATTCTCCGATCCCAATTGAAATTAGAATATTTTTAGTGGTTTTATTGAAAATGTATTATATTGTGGTTTTTATATAACTTTATTTACTAAAATTATTTGAGAAATGTTTTATTCCACACTCGTTTGTAATATCTTTGATTCCTGTTCATTGGCACATATCGAGACTAAATCACTTTGGCCCAGTTAAGCAAAATGTTAATCATTGAGCTTAAAAACACATTCTAACAGAACAAAATGTATGAATAGAATATACTCACAGCTAATAATAGCTATACTCACAGCTTACAACTCAATTAATTCAGTTTTATTCATATAAATATTAATTTGTAATGATTACATCTCATAATGCCACTAATTGACCATAAATTGCGAATATTTGCTGTCACTATTTTTATCGACGAATTGTAGTAGCTGGAATTTTTTTTTAAAGCAAAGTTGAAACTGATATTTGTTTCGAAGCCAAGTTGAAGTTTCAAAGCTTCATACAAGGGTTGTGGAGTTGTATGCCAAGCTTTTGACTTCTAACTCCTCTATTTTTCTACTGTCCTATTCTGACTCCCAAAGAAAGGGCTAAATTATATTAATTAGTAATAAAAAATCTACTCAGTTAAATTCTGCAATACAGATTACTTCATAGGAAGCTTGTTTGCAATGTATGAATAAATTTGTAATCCAAATTACAAATATTGGTCACGAGGAATAAAAAAAAAGTATAAAATTAAAATGATATATTTACCATATGTTGTTATATTACTATAAGTTTTTATTGTGAAGTGTGGGGGTACAGGAAGGACATGAGATAGTAGAGGAAGAAAAAATGAGATGGTGTGGGCATGTAATGAGAATGGAAAAAGAGAGAATGCCAAAGAAAATGATGAAAACTTAGTATCTAAGAAAAAACTGCAAGGAAGACCAAGAAAGAGATGGGAGAGGCAGATAACTGAAAGTGTACAAGGGAAAGTAGAAGAATGTAAGCAATTAAAGGAGGAAGAATTGTGAAAGCACAGAGTAAGATGAAGGTATTTTACAAAACTGATCTGGCCACAGGCTGGAAACAATTAATAATAATGATGATTTTGAAGTCTGAGTCGGTACATTTTTACAGACTTTGACTCCACCCAAAATTGTTTTCGACTCCGACTCTACAGCCCTGCTTCGCACACCCCTAAAATTTATCATACTTAAGTAGTCCATGAACTATGTTAAAGTTTATTATTCAGAAATATTAACAGATTAATATAATCAAGTTGGTGTTATGGCTTAGTTAATAACAATTACCAAGCTTATAAATGTTTCATAGTTGCACAGGCCGATGTGTTTGTGACTGTATCTTTGTACTTTATACAGGGCCGTGTCGCCACCCACCCGGTCCCTCCTTTTGCTCTAGCCTGGCCACTGGGTCACGTGCTTGCGGCAGGGTGTGATAAAAGGGTTGTTGTGTATGGCAAGGATGGTCACGTGTCTCAACAGTTTGACTACAGTCGAGATGACACAGAGAAAGACATGGGCGTAGCATGCTGCAGTCCCAGTGGCCAAGCCGTGGCCGTTGGCAGTTTCGACAGGTTAGGATTCTAACTTGGCCCATATGATGCATTATAAGCATACCACCTGATATATAAACTTGGCACTTCTACTAAAACATACATTTGGTGCCATAGACACTACTTCTGAAATTTTAACAACGCAGGATATGGTTTGCTTTTGTGTAATTTGATTGGAGTTAACTTAATAATTTAATTTACTATCATCATAATGGGGTTTTCAGCTTATGACTGGGTCACTTTAGTAAAATGACTCCATCTCCCTCTTTCCTTCTACCATTCTTATTCTTTTATTTGCTTTCATTTTTCTCCTCTCACTTGCACACTCACTGTTATATGCTCTTTCCATCTCTTTCTTAGTTTCCTGTGCAGTTTTTCCTACATACATACTTCAACTTAATCATTCTTTTTGAAATCTTTTCCTTTTCCATCTTTACATGTCCATACCATCTCAGCTTTTCTTCCTCTACAATAGCCTAATGCTTGCACAGACATTTTCATTACTAGGGGTCTGCAAATTTACACTTTTTTGATTCAAGTCGATCTCAAGCAAGTTTCTCATGAAGTTCCCGAATACTGAGCCAAGTCGAGTTTGGGTTGAATAAATATATAAATTTTAAAACTTAATTATGTAAATCAAAAATAAATCCATATTAAATTAATTGAAAACAAAAAATTAAAAAGGACTCGTATATAAAAAAAAGTTCTAAAATCTAAAATTGCTTATTTTAAACTAATTTAAAAAAATCATAATAAATTATAGGATTACATTTTAAATATACTCTGATAGTAACCGAAAAATTAATCATGATTCACTTAATATTCCTGAAGAAAGTTTAAAAACATTAAAATAACCTCTTAGACCACTAGCTAGCAATTTGCAATATAATTTTATTTGCTCTAGGGTGCGAGTGTTCAGTTGGAGTCCTCGCAAGGCATTGTGGGAAGAGAGTCGTCCTGTGGAGATCCGTCACTTGTACAGTATCACAGCGCTTGGCTGGAAGAAGGATGGTTCCCGAGTGGCTTGCGGCTCATTGTGTGGGGCTGTGCAACTGTTCGAGTCTGTGCTCAAGTTAGTTTTTGGATTATATTCTCTTAAATAATTATTATTCAGTAATTTTGGGGGTACTGAAAGTTCCTATAATGGCAAATTTAAATGGACTAAGAACAAAATAAAAGTATGATTAATTCCACTAACCATGCACATGTGGAGGTGCTGTTTGAGATATTAAATGTTTTTAGTGTTTGTCTGCAGGTGATAGTTTGTGATGTCAAATATTAGTGTTTGTTTACAGGTACTAGTTTGTGATGTCAAATATTAGTGTTTGTCTGTAGGTGCTAGCTTGAGATATTAAATGTTTTTAGTGTTTGTCTGTTGGTGATAGTTTGTGATGTCAAATATTAGTGTTTGTTTACAGGTGCTGGTTTGTGATGTCAAATGTTAGTGTTGCCTGCAGGTGCTAGCTTGTGATGTCAAATGTTAGTCTTGCCTGCAAGTGCTAGTTTCAGAAGTCAAATATTAGTGTTAGTCTGCAAGTGCTTTATGTGGAAGTGCTAGTTTGTGATGTCAAATGTTAGTATGTCTGCAGGTGCTAGTTTGCGAAGTTAAATGTTAGTGTTAGCCTGCAGGTGCTAGTTTGAGATTTCCAATGTTAGTGTTTGTCTGCAGGTGCAAGCTTTAGATTTCAAATGTTAGTGTTGATCTGCTCTATGTGGCGAGGCCAGTTTTTGATTATATCTATGTGTGTTTGATTTTTGGGAATGTTAGAGGTGGTTACATTGTTGTGTGTTTGCAGACGCTCAGTGTGGAAAGGCAAGTTTGAGCTGACATATGTAGGTCCGAGCCAAGTGCTAGTGAAACCCCTGGCTCCAGGTTCTAGAGGAGTGAGCCTCAAGTCTCAGTATGGGTATGAGATTGAAGACGTGCGGATCATGGGCCAAGATAGCTTTCTTGTAGCCCGAACCTCAGAGACTCTTTTACTGGGAGACCTAAACCGCAACTTGCTCAGTGAAGTCACCTGGCCCCACTCCGGAAACAATGAAAAGTTCTACTTCGACAACCCCACAGTGTGTCTTGTCTTCAATGCAGGGGAGCTCAGCTTGGTGGAGTATGGAGATAACGATATACTAGGATCTGTCAGGTAATTATACAAGCTCTCAATTTCAAGACTTTAAATACGACCTATATCCACCATGTTAGTAAAGGATTTTCTGTCATTCTTTAAGTGATCTTAAGAAATTATCCACTTGTATGATACCTATCATATTTAATAATACTGGAATAATACAACTATCTAAAAGTTTAATTCCTTTTTCACAAAAATATGATGGATATCTTTGTATAGACATACACCTATTTCTTATTGATTGAGGTGTAAAATAATTGTTTATGTTTGCTATTTTATTTTTTTGTTTTTCTCATATACTTAATCTATGGCAGAACTCAAAAGTTAATTGTTGCACTTACAAAAGTACACCACCTTTCCCTATCTTGAACTTTTTCTATCTAGTCCACTTCATTAGACCCTATCTCTTTGAGCTCCATCCTAATGTGACTCTCCCACCTGCGTCTTGCAATGGGTCCCTTCCCATTATTTTTTTTATAATAATGGAAATTGATAAAAATAAAGAAAAAGGGAAAATAAGCTATTAATTGTAAATTTAATTAAGAAAGCTCACTTAAAGAAAGAGAAAATATGCGGGAAGAATCCAATGCACAAAGGTGACATTTTTCTTCTATTTTCTATTGTAGAAATAGTCACGCACATAGTCACAATAATTTCAATTTTATATATGAAATAAAGTGCATTGAGCAAAAACAATTTGTAATAAATAAAATGATATAATAGTAGGAAAATAATAAGGCACAACTAAAAGTAAATCACCAATACATATTTACACATACGGTACTTCTATATTTTGACGCTATTATAGCATCTTCGTCAGGAAGTAGTAGTAGTAAGACTAAACAGAATGGTGTTTTCAGTGATGCTAACTTGATTGGGAAGGATGAAAACTTATCTGGTGGAGTTAAAATTCTTTGAAGATTCCTCTTTTACTGTGTGGATAGGTGGTGTAAGTGTAGCCTATGGGTTGAAATCAACGAAGATCTAGGCTGGGTGGTTTTCCATAGGTGGGATTTCTTAATTTAATTTACACTAAATAGTTTATTTTTTCTTTATTTTTAATAATTTCCATTATTATTATTATTATTATTATTAATTAACTAATTAATTATTTATTAATTCTTCTTATTTATTATTATTAATATTATTTATTATTATTGGACAAAATTCACAAAATTAAAAACCTTCCAACGAACTGTTTTCTGGTCACCATTGATGTCACAGCACTCTACACTAACATCCCTCATGTGCATGGAATGCCAGCAATGGAGCATTTCTTAGAGTGCAGACCTCGTGGGTCCAAACCTACAACTTCTTTCCTGGTAAAGCTGTCTAAGATGATCCTTCAATTCAACAACTGTCGTTTTCTAGACAAACACTACCTACAGATATAAGTACACGCATGGCTCCTACATATCCAAATCTTTACATGGGATTATAAGAACGCTTTTTACAGTCTCGGCCTGTCAAACCCTCTCTATGGCTTCGCTACATGATGTCATTCACATGATCTGGCCTCACTCTAAATCATCCTTGGACATCTTTCAAGATAATCTCAACAATTGCAGCCCCTTAATCTTCACTGACAATAAATCACAGCATAGTCTTACCTTCCTTGTAAACAACCAAATTCACACCATTGTACATATAAAACCCACCAATCATCAACAATACCTCCACTACCATAGCAGCCATCCTTCATACACAAAAAGGTCTCTACTATTCAGTTTTGCCACCCGAGACAAACAGATATGTTCATAATCCGATGATTTGACTGAATATTGTAAACAACTCTCCACAGCTTTCCAAAGCAGAGGTTACCCTAAGCCTTCAATAGACTTCCAAATTTCCAGAGCACTCTCCAGGGACGACTATGACCCTCCAAAAAAAGATGAAGACATCCCTCTCACAACACAATACCATCCTGGTCTACAACATATCAACACCATCCTTAAAAGTGGTTACATATTCCTAACCAGTTTCACCCAGACCCAAAAACTTCTTAGTTCACCCCCAAGAGTCACTTTCAAATCGCCACCCAATCTCCACAATATTCTAGTTTGTCCCAAACTTCCTGACCCGAAGAGAATCTGAGAAGAAAAAATGACTTCCAAAGGTTAATACCTTAACGGTAGCTTCCGTTGCATCACATATGGAATCCAGCTACCAGCTACCACCTTCAACAACGTGACTAAATTGGAATACAAAATCCCTAATAATTACAATTGCAAAACAAATAACTTGTTATATCAATTATAGTGCAAATCATGTGAGGCAGAATATATAGACCCCGCTACAGATTCTCTCAGACAGCGAATGCACATTCATCATTTTGACTCAAACCACAAAGATCTGGACAAACCTGTACTCATTCATGCCGGTATCCACAACCAGGACTTTCAAACCTGCTACACCACCAAAATATTAACATCCCTTTTTGGATCACATATCTTCCCAAGCACCTTGTTTTCGAACACCCTAGAATTATTTTCATAATATAAGATTTTACACACTATTGTTTTTTATATTTATAGTGTTACATTCCGTGACAGCCAGCGAGAGGTTAAGAATTTACTGACCAAGAAATAGCATGCATTTCCTAGTTGGTTTGTGTCCTAATTTCCACTATAATATTGCTAGACAAAATTGTTCATAAATATTTTAACTCATTAACCATGTCAAATGATAGGTGGTAATCTCTAAATTATCATCCTCAATCTGTGCTCATACAATTTCAAGTAAGCTGTAAATCTACAACAGGCCTGGCCAGCAAGTGATGGAAAAATACATGACTTTAATTAAAAAATGACCAAGGCCATAGGCTGGAAACGGTAATGGATGTAAGTAAAGTAAGCTTTAAATATTTTTTAAAATTATTTCTTTCTATTTATATTGCACATTTGTTATTCATTACAAAGTTTGAAATTGCTACATTAAAACATTCATACATAAAGTGATTTAGTGAAATAAAATTACTGATTCTAGGACAGAATTTATGAATCCTCACCAAATAAGTGTGAGACTGAATGAGCGTCGGCTCAAATCAAGTGAAGACAACAAGAAACTAGCTTATTTACTGGATCTGAAAACAATTTGTATTGGTAACTATGTTTTTACTAACAGCAGGGGTATGCAAAGTACTCTTTTTCAATTAGATCTGAATATACAAAATATTCTTGAATTTAACAGGTTGTCTACCAATACTGGAAATACTGGAATTTTGAATTAAATACAGGAAAAATATTCAGCCTTTTTACATTGAGTGAAATGTTGGATTAAGCATTTTGAGACCCCCTGATATTATTTGGACTACTAATAACTCTATTTTGACCACCCCTAAGTTCTATTTTGACCACCCTCAATTACTCCTCCTTAGGTCTACCTTTTTTTCCACACAATTAGTTGACCTTATAGATGACCTTGCAGTGGGGATGTTTGCCTCACTTGCTGACCTTTCTATTCTCAGCCTCTACACTAATCCCTCCCGCCCC
>CABFOV010001489.1:37381-60208 GCA_902141375.1 Timema poppense
GGGGGGTTCAATTGACAGGCAAACACATTTCTTATTGCTGTACAGCCTTTTATAAAAACATTAACTATTTCCACAATAGTATTTTTTTCAAGATTGAAGTTTATTAACTTTTTCTATTTCCCGCGTAATTATACTTAAACTATTTTATGTATAAAGATTTTTCCCTCATTAATATACAAACAATATGCATTGCCGCTTGATTCACTGAACAACTTCTGTCTTTATGAAAATAGGTGTAGACTCTTAACACTATTGCCCTTAATTTACGTCTTAATATTTTCCTCTTGGAATGTAATTACTTGTAACAAGCCTGAGATTCCATAAATTTTTCTATATTTCAACTGTTAACAATAGACTGTTATTCAAATAGATATATTAATATACAATTAAAACTATAATTCTACAACCTTACGGCAAAAAAACAACAACCACACAACCAACACATACACACAAAATCTTAACGTGATAAATAAAAAAAAATCTACACATTATTAATAAAATATGTGTTTATTAAGTGAATGTTTTTGAGCTAGTTATTAGGAATATGAGACTAAAACTACTGTAACTTTAAGACTGTGCTGGAGGAAGAAGCACTAACTACTGGCAACAACGACAGCCTAGCATTGCCAAATGTGCTATATATTCGAAGGAAGACTGATCACGGAAAACAAAAGAATGACAACGCTGTTGCTCAGTAATAAGCTTACAGTTCCCTCAGCAATGAAATTAGGTGTAACAGAAGGTTCATCACTAAAACCAATAACTTCAATATCAGGCGCATCACCACCAATAAACATCATCATCCATGGCAACGTCGTCCACAGAGTTGGACTCTGTCTTACGCTGGAAGCAAGTACACCAACTCTCTTGGGAAACCTCTGCCTACTAATAATGAAATGGCAGATTTCAATTCTTCTTTCATGCTGTTCAACAATATTGTTTGTTCCGCCATCTTGTTGTTTACTGACACAGTTGGTTTCAACAAGGCTTGAATAAGAGCTGCCACACCCAGAATATGCACGGCCATTTTTCCTGTTATAAATCAAACAACACACCACCAATAATCCCATTTCTGACCCCAATGTAATGCATGTGCACACAACCTAGGGTTCTTGGGCCGTTCACACGTTATGGTGTGAACCACGAGCTATTTTAATAATATTAGGACATGCTGCTGACTAAACCAGATTGAAAACACACACGGAATATTAAAGGTTTTGATTATTAAAAATAAAACAAAACATACACTAATTAAGCTACAATTAAACACGTCACTAAATTAAATAAGTTAGACACACATGTAAAATATAACAAAATCAAATAAACAAATTAATAACTGTAAAACACCTTTAAATATTTAAAACCGTCACAAAATGTTTTTTATTAACACAGGTCACACTAACAATCATTGTTTACATTACTTGCTTCTAAGGGTGGATGGGATCCCGAACCCTCGGGTAAAGGTAAGGAATTTATCAATTCCCGTTGGCCGGGTGGGAATGACCCTTTCCCGAAAAGTTTCAGGCGGGAAACAAAACATAGTGCTCCAGAAATTTGAGCATCAATATTTTTAATAGCATCATACTATTGATAACACCGCCATTTACCCATCATTCATGCTTTAACTTACAGCCCCACTCAGAGGCTATGAACCAAACATAGATATTGTGGCTAGCAAAATGTAACATGTTTCAAACTAATGTGGGATGGATTATCTAAGTTTCTGGTTTCAATATATGATATAATATCAATTTATTTTATTGTTTTTCACTAAAGGCCTATTATTAAATCATTAGCTACTAGCTTTTTTATGAAACTGCATCTATAACGTGTATACTTTTCATATCTATCTAAGTAAAATATTTATAATTACACCTAATAAAATATATCAAATTCGTTATATTCTTTTTTTATAGTTTAGGGTCATTATCTTAACCAATATAAATACATTTTACCATTAATATAACCATAACTAACTATATACATTTATGATTTAAAATGAAAATATTAAGAATAAAGATTATTTACGTTCATCAATTTCATTGCGACTCACATGGCGATGCTTTGAAACTTGAAGCAAGATAATACATATTTTGATTGGCGTTCAACTAATTCATGGTGCTACCAACCCTATCATATTCATAGCTAAACCAGCTGTCATGGTTGCCAACACACACTATTCCCACACTGGCACCTTTCAAAGTTTATACGTTGTCATACACGCCATAGTGGTTATGACATCCAGTTCCATGCTTGCAGTTATGACGTCATGTCAGAAGATGGCCGACATGGTGTATGACACCCCAAATGAAAAGATCCTTGCTTGACTGCAGGAAACAAAACAAATGGCACACTTGGGCTCTAGCAGTTACTGCTGACTCATCACTGTTACTCTCTTTGTTAGACAGCCTTTTTATTTGTTCTTTAGCAAACTTGATGGCTGGGATGGGGAGGGTGTTATTTTACCACTTGTAGAGAGACAAACAAATTGGGGAGGTGGGTGACTTATTGTGCTCTGTCTATCAACAGTGCTTTGTTAGGTTCAGCAAGTAAAAGACTTAGAGAAGAACAGAGATATATTCTTCTATCTTTAGGGTTGCATAAATGAGTGCAGGGGGAGGGGGGAATGGAATTAGCTTGCCAAGATCAACCATTTATGAGGGATCAACCCCATGTCTATTGTTGTTGAGCCAGCCAGGAGGCTGAGTTTAAGGGGTGTCAAACCTAGAGATAACATTTAAGGGCTATTAAACCTAGATAACATTTAAGGGGTTTTAATAAACTTAAGTAACTTTTTAAGAGGTTTCAAACATAATATTTTGCAGTTTCATACTTAGAGCACATTGAAAAGGTGCCAAACATTATGTTTTGTAGTATTTCTTGCGCTCTGCAAGGAATTAAATATAAAACACGATTTTCAAAAGAAATTAACTATTAAAATTAATTTCCACACAAAATTTAATAAAACATGCTATTTGCAAACCTCTTTTTATTTTATTGTTATTTTTTATATATTTGCTACCCTTTTTTAGGACCGTGTCTTATAACCCGTTCCAGTTATACACCTATTTACCAGTGACTAGTGTGCTAGGAATGAGAAATATTGAATTTAAAGGAGGTGTACCCACATTTACATGGATAGAGTGGGAAATCGTTTAGAAAAAACCACCCTTATTACACCCGGCCAGGATCAAACTACAATCTTCCCGTCATCGGCAGAGTGCGAGAGTGATGTTTAGACCATGCGGCCACCAAATCATGTTTTAATAATATAACTTTTAAAAGTCTTACCATATTAGTTTAGAAATAAATATATATTTTTAATCTAAAATTATTCTAAAGCGCAATTTTAAAATTTTCCTGTCCCGTCCTGAGTTCTGATATTTTGACTCATTTCCTGTCCATCCCTACGTGCATCATTCACTTAAGTCGCCATTGGTCTCCGTGCATGACACACTCTTTTGACATGCATTACATAACTGCTTGACTCGATTCACTTGCTAGACACTTCGACCCACACACTGGTCACGCTGACCCTCATATTGGACACCCTGGCCTGTATACTGGACACATTGGCCCACTCTCTGGATATGCTGCTCCACACACAGAACACGTTGGCCCACACACTGGACACACTGGCCCATACACTGATCACGCTGACCCTCACATTGGACACGTTGGCCCACTTGCTGTACATTCTGGCCCACACTTTAGACACGCCAGTCCACTCACTCGGCTAGCCTCAACTCAGACTAGAGTTCCTCTGGCCATCACCAACCGTGTATATATAAGGGTCACAGTTAATAGTTTGGAATCCTCCATTTCTAAAATACTGGGTTAGAATAAACCCCCCTGGCCTCTATAACCTCATGTTAGTGAGACTGGTTGCATACCTGCTAAACAAGGAGTGATATAGAGAGAACAGAAAGCACAGTTTGGGTAAACAAATTAGAAGTCCACCAGTCCCACTTTAGGACACTAATTTCAATACAATATTCTCTTGTTAAAGTATTTTTTCTGTTTCAGTGGGTTCCTGGTAGTGACGTGGTGGTGGCTCAATCCAGGAACAACCTCTGTGTGTGGTATAACATCGACTCCCCGGATCAAGTCACCTTGTTCCCCATCAAGGGTGATGCAGTGGATGTTGTGAGGGCGGATGGGAAGACAGAGGTAGCTCTAAAGTGATTATAAAGAGATTTTGAATGAAGTGTTCTCAAAGTGTTCTTAATTTATTGAAAAATTAAATGTTGGTATCATCATCATCATCAACTGTTTCTAGTTTGTGTCAAGGTCAGTTTAGTAAAATGATTTTACCTCCCTCTATCCTTCCACCATTCTTCCTCCCTTATTTTCATTCATTTTTCTTCTCTTACACACTTGTTTTTATCTGCTACTCTCATCTATTTCTTGGGCTCCCTTCATCCCCATTATTCTCAAAGACCACAAGAAGACCTAGAAAGATATGGAAGGAGCCGATAACAGTAAGTGTAAAAGTGAAGAGACGAATGGAAGCAAATGGAGCAGGAAGAATCGTGGAAGGACAGAGGAAGATGAAGACATTTTACTAAACTGACATGATGATGATGATGATTATTATTATGATGAGAGTGTTTTAGCAAGCCTTACTATTAAATCTTATCTTATGACTTTTATTCCTTCAATTTGTGTGAGTGTTACTTGCACAGGTTGTGGTGGAGGAGGGTCAGCACCAGCTGGGATACGAACTGGACGAGGGGCTGTTGGAGTTCGGCACGGCCATCCACGACAATGACCTTGGCAAGGCCATACTCTTCTTGGAGAAACTGGGGGACAAACCCGAGGCCGAGGGCATGTGGAGCATCCTCGCCAACATCGCCATAGCGACCAACAAACTGAGAGTGGCTGAGCGCTGCTACGCTGCTCTTGGGGATGTGGCCAGGACGAATTTCCTTAGAGAAACCATCAGCATTAAGGATCAGTATGCCAAGGATAATGGTAACTTTACCTACATACGGTTTTAAATTGTCCCTGTTGACCCTTTTGATTTTATATGAAACATGAGTTTAAGAAATATTCTGTATTGGTCTGAGTGTAGTATCTCATTACGGCCTTGCAAATAATAAGATCCTAAAATTTTGAAGGTGATCAACATGAAAAATAAAAGGTCTTGAATATGCTTCGTGGGCTGAGAGTGAGAGGGTTGGTGATCATGAGCTAAGTAATCATCATCATCACCCATATCCTCGGTTAGGGAAGGTTAACACCCAGAGAAGGTCTACCTGAGGACCTAGTCCCATTACTCAGGTGTAGTTCACAACAGGCTTAGTAAGCTGGTGGCCAAAACAGACAAAAACACTCGAGAAAGCAAAAATTGTTGACAAACAGCTACAAATAGGGACTCTGAACATTGGAACACTGACTGGAAGAGTGGAGGAGATTATGGGCATGATGGATGAGAGGAGAGTGGATGTCCTGGGCCCGAGTTAGACCAAGTGGAGAGGGAGTAGCATGAGGTAACTAGGTAATGGCTTCATTATTCATCGGATGGGAAATGATGAAGGGAGGAGATACGGAGTAGGCTTCGTAGTGAGAGAAGGGCTGCAGGCGGAGGTGGTAGGGATGAATGATAAAATAATAAAGATGACATCAATTGACAAAGGAAAAAAAATGGCGTTGATACAAAGTGTATAAGTGGGGTGCCCAGCAGAAGAAAAATACAAGTTTGAGGAAGACCTAGAAAGGCACATGGGAAACGTGTGTCAGGTAGTAATGGGGGATCTTAATGCAAAAGTACTAAAAAAGAGAGGTGTTTTTGAGGAGGTGTTAGGGAATGAAGAATGGAGAAAGAGAAACAAGGAGGCTGGAAGACTCTTGGAGCCATTTGCAAGAAATAAAATGAAAGTGGCAAACAGCTGGTATGAGAGAAAAGAGAAAGCCATAAGATCACTAGATATAGTTTGGTTGGGGAGCAAAAGTCAGTGATAGACTCCATTATCATGGATGAAGAAATGAAATGGCTGACCACAAACATCAAGCTAATACCAAGTGTGTCCTTAGTGACCACAGGTTGTTGGTGACAGACATAAATGGATGGGTATGTAGGAGAAAGGTAGTAAGAAAAGAAAGAAAATTAAGGGTATGGAGTCTAAAAAATGAGGGGGAAAGAGAGCTTTACGTAAGAAAGGGAATAAGCTCAATACCCAAGGATGAGATGCAAAAGGGAGAGGTTGAATGGGAAAGGTTTAAAAACAGTCTGGTGAGATTTGCAGAGCAGGTATGTGGGAGGACAAGTAATAAGAGGAAGTGGAATGAGAGAGTGAAGGAAGCCATGGAGGAGAAGGGTAAATCATTTAAAAAGGAATTTTAAGAATAGAAATGAGGAAACAGAGGAAGAATATAGGGAAGATATCAAAAGAACGAAGCGAGTTGTACGGGAGGCCAGGAAGGATTGGATGCAAAAATGAACAGAAATTCTGGAACAATACATGGAAGGAAGAAAGAAGGTGTTATGTAGCCAACTAAAAGACAGGAGAAGGGAGAAGAGACAATAATTTAGAATGATGAATGAAGAAGGAAGAATGTTGAATATAGGAGAGGAAGAAAAGGAATTATGGGGTGATTTATTGAGAAGATGTTCAACCTGGAAGCGGAAAGGGATGAGAGTGAAACAGTGGAGAAGGAAGAAATAGCAGAAGAGAAGGAAAGAGGTGGATGATGCATCAAAGAGGATGAAACAAGAAAAAGCACCAATGTACCGTTCCTCACCCTACACCTAAAAGCTAGAGGCCACACATAGTCTAAAAGAAGGTGGATGGAATCTAAACAATTTAATATAACAAATAAATAGAAACAATTGCAATTATAAGAAATATTTGAATTATTTATTCAAGGTAAAGCAGAAAAATACATGGCCTCATAAGGTAAACTGAAGAGTGTTGAAAAACACAATTATGGCAGAGATTACACTTGCGGAGTACATTTGAGAATATATTTCACAAACTCAAAGTAAATTATTCATTCATATGAATTAGTCTGGAAGAAACCAAAGTATAAACCAAAATCGTTAACATAATATTGAAGAGCTTAAAGAGCCTCTTTCAAACTGTTAACAATGCACCTGAATCACCATTGTGATTTCAGACTAAACAAATTCAGATTTTAAGATTAAATTTAAATTTAAATTTAAATATCAATCTGGTATTTATAAATTAAACAAATGTTTGAGTTCCCGACATAACCCAAACTTCTGTGGGATTTAAAAATATCAAGTTGATATTTAAATTTAAATTTAATCTTAAAATTTACTGCGCAAGTGCAGTCTCTGCCTTGTGAGGCCATATATTTTTCTGCTTTACCATGAATAAATAATTCAAATATTTCTTATATTTGCAATTGTTTCTATTTCTTCAGTATATTAAATTGTTTAGATTCCGTCCACCCTCTTTTAAGCTATTGTGGCCTCTAGCTTTTAGGTGTAGGGTGAAGAACGGCACACTATCTTTCCTGCAAGGGGGGAAGAATTGGTTCATTTGGTGCAGGTAGTAACCTTGTAGTATTAGCTAGTATGCTAATGTTACACCAGATGTGGACGAACTGATGGTCAAAATGATAAGAGCAGCAGGTAAAGTAGATATATAATGCTTATACAGGTTTCTGAGACTGGTTTTGAAGGAGAACAAGGTACTGGAAGACTTCAATAAGGGAACTATAATACCTATTTTCAAGAAAGGAAATAACAAGGGGTGTACGAATTATAGGGGGATAACGCTGATGTGCTACTGTACAAAAATATTGGAGAAGATACTGGAAAAGAGAATAAGAAATAAAATGAAAGAAGGTGGAAAGAGGAACAGCATGAATTTGGGGAACAGAGGTCTACAATAGACATAATATTTGCCATAGGACAGCTGATAGAAAGAAGGTGTGAATATGGGAAAGTCTTGGTAGTGATATTTATGGATGTGGAGAAAGCGAATGATAGTGTGGATAGAAATAAAGTTTGGAAAGTGATGGAAGAGGCCTAAATGGAAAAAAGTAATTGTAATGAGAGTGGAAAGCATATGTGAGGATAGTAAGAGCTGTGTTAAGACAAAGAGTGGAAGGACGAAGTGGTTCTAAATAAAATATGGATTGAAGCAAGAGAGTATTATTTGTAATGGTAATAGAAATTGCCATTAACAAAGTGGCAGGAAAACTCGAGGAGGAAAGCATGAAAGCCATGATGTTTGCTGATGACTTGAAGGTATGGAGGGAGAGGAAAGAGGAATTACAGGAACAACCACAAGAACGGAATGAGATGTGGAATAAAATTTAGTATGGCAAAGTGTGAAGTGATGGTAATGACAAGGAAGTGGATAAGGCCTAGTAAAGCTATAAAGTTGGATGGAGTAGAACTGAGAAAAGTACAAAACATAATATATCTTGGAAGCATGATTGAGGCGAAAGGTGGAAGTAAAGAGGATCTAATGAGAAGAGGACAGCAGGGAGAGTTGTTTTACAGACGTGCAAGAGAGCTGCTACAGAGAAGAGAAGTTTCCTTGAAGTGTAAGGAAGTGTTGTACAGGGTGTACTTTGTACCCATTGTCACATATGCAGCAGAAAAATGGACAGTGACTTTAAAAGAGACTAGGAAATTGGAGGCCATGGGAATGAAGTTTGTGGGGAGCATGTTAGCTTTCACAAGAAGAAACAGGATAAAGAATAAAGTTATCATAAAAAGAGTGGGGTTATAGGGAGTTCATGAGATAGTAGAGGAAGCAAAAAATGAGATGGTATGGGCATGTAATGATGGAAAAAGAGAGGATCCCAAAGAAAATGGGAATGAAGTATGTAGGAAAAAACTGCAAGGGAGGCCAAGAAAGAGATGGTAATAGCAGATAACAGAAAGTGTTTGAGTGAGAGGAGAATAATGGGAGAAGGATATTGAAAGATGGAGGCTTTTTATTAAACTGTGTGTGTACAATGGGTTGTGATATGCAGTGCTAAAATAATTATCTTTATAATATTGCTTGGTTATGATAAAACTCTGTTAAATTCAAGGTTGTTTTTGGTTGATTATATTGCATGTAAGACACAGCAATAAAATTGCCACTATATTTCGGTATTATTCATAATATAAAGTTATATAGACCCAAATGCTAATCAATGGGCTTGCCAATAAAAATGTCATTTTGAAAATTATGCTTACTATGCATAAAGAACTGTTCAACACATGCCAATAACTATGACTTTATAAGTTAATTGCTTTAATGATTTCATTCATGTGTGAAGTGTTGGGCATGTATGTTTGTGATGTGACAGGTACTGATGGAAATGACTGTCCAGAGGTTTGGGCGCAGATGGCGCTTCTGAACAAGCAGTTCAAGGAGGCAGAGTCTATCTATCTGGAGCAAAACCAATTAGAGCGAGCGTTAGACATGTACCGACGACTCCACAAATGGGACGAAGGTAAGCTGCATTTAATGATTAGCATATTTGTTCCCAATGATTTACTGACCATGATCATACTATTACTGTAGGCTAGAAAAACTAAGTGCTTAATGACTATTAATATATAAAGTAATGCAAAAAATTAATATAATGTGATAGAGAACTATGATAAATTCAAAATAAAAATAAAAAAAATCAAATACTTTTGAGTAGAAACAGGTTTAATCTTCTTGTTTATTGAATACAAATCTTACTTTTTTTTTCGAATCTTGAATCCAAATTTGAATACTTGAAATCTTTAAAAATGTACAATTTAATTCAAAGTGAAAATATTTAAAACTGAATTTAAAAATGGGTTTTTAAGGCTTGGTGCAAATAACAAATATTTTGTTTATCTTTATTACATCATAAACAACAAAATAACACTTTTTATTGGTAAATTAATTTTAATTAATACAATTTTGTCACTTTTTTGTGATTTTGTTACCATCCCAACCACACAAGTCTATATATTTTCTTTTACCATTTCTTAAAATTGTCATATCAAGTCAAGGTTTTCATAATTGTTTTCAAGATACTTTTTTGAGATCTTTACGAATCTTGAATAATATTTGAGGAATTCGAGTGTCCCACCTCTGCTTTTTGAGTGTTCACAATCACTACTCGTTAGGGAATGTTAAGAACAAACTCGTCTATCCTGAGGAGGGGAGGATGTATCCTAACAACCATACTTGCACCCTTTATTTTAGCCCTGGCCCTAGCAGAAATGAAGGGTCATCCTCGCTTGGAGGAACTGAAGAGTGCACACATGAAGTGGCTCTTGGAAAGCAAGCAAGAAGAAAAGGCGGGAGAAATAAAGGAGAAAGAAGGCGATCATGAAACAGCATTAGTTCACTATCTGCGTGCTGGTCTACCCTCACTTGCCGCTAGGTAAATATTAACTGTCTCAAATTATCACCAGAGTCTTTTGAATTTGTAGACTCCTTAGAAATTAATTTGGATTTAAAGTTAACCTAAACCATTTTAAAAGTTGTAAGGAAATCCTTTTTTCATGTTTGGATAGAATTATGTTGGAAGAAAAAGGTTGTGTTTATTTCTTTTATTTGTTTGTATACTCTCTTTCCTGTATCTTTCATACATCACACATTTATATTTTGAAGAAAGTACAGAAAAGATGGATATAACTCTATAAGGAAAACCACTTTTCGCTTTGTTCATTGGCAGCAGTGTAAAGTGTGAACTGTGTTCTGTGTTCTTCTTTTCATTGTATAGGCCATATTGTGTTCGTCCCCCTTTTCTATGTTTCTATCCACCTTTTCTATACCTTCTTCCAAATATAATACAATTACCTCATAAAGTGAAAATAGGTTTCCCTTATAGAGTTATATCATTATATATTCGCATCCAATGTCCTTTTCCTGTGTTTGTCCTTTATGTTATACCTTTTACATGTTCCTATCTATGTGTTCTTCATTCTTTACCTTTTTCCTTTTTTCTCCTCTTGTGTTTTTTTGTTTCCTCTTTTAGGAAGTTGCGTTGCGAGTTTCACACTCCTCCCTGATGAGTTCCGATAGAATGAAACCTAGGTCAGGGGATTGGGCGGTGACGATCAATTTTCCTTAAGAGACATCCATTACCTCTTTGTTCATTGGCAGCAGTGTAAAGTGTGAACTGTGTTCTTCTTTTCATTGTAAATGCCATATTGTGTTTGTTCCTTTTATATGTTTCTACCCACCTTTCCTATGTCTTCTTCCAAATAAAAAAAAAGAAAAGATGGATAGAAACATTTAAAAGGAACAAACACAATATGACCTTTAAAATGAAAAGAAGAACTCAGTTCACACTTTACATTGCTGCCCCTTGAAGAAAATGTATTGTTACTGCCCAATCTCTCGACCTAGGTTTCATTCTATCAGAAATCATCAGGCGGGAGTTTGAAACATGCAATGCAACTCCCTCAACGAAGAAACCAAAATACACAAAAGGGAAAGAAAGGAAATTTGTAAATAAGGATAGGACACTTAGATAGGAACATTTAAAAGGAATAACTTAAACAAATTTACCTGATATACCAAAGAGAGATTTTCCTTTTAGGGATGTATAAAACATATATTCATGTCCGATGTCCATTCCCTGTGTTTATCCTTTATGTTATTTCTTTTGCATGTTCCTATTTAAGTGTCCTATCACTCTGTACAAATTTCCTTTTCCTCCCCTTTGGTTTATTTTAAAAAAAAGCCCACTGAAGACAATCTCAAATAAATATTATTCACCACTGCAAACCTTATCATTACAAGTAAACAAGAGAAGAATAAATGACAGTACAGATAAAAAGTGAACCATTATTAGCATTGACAAAACACTCAACCCAGAAAGCTCAAAGATATCTGCTGTCACTCTTTTCCAGTTATGTACCGATCATCATGGCTTGATTTTGCACCTCTATTAATCTTCTTGTGCGGTGTTCATTGTAAAGAAGCTGATTTTACAACATATGAAGATCATCTAGTCTAGTGTTCTGTGAATTTTTTAAGTTCACGATAAACTGACCAGCCCAAATTTTTCGTGGCACACTCTTTTGTTTTGAGTATGCATACAGTAAATCAGATATAACCGTTTTCGTGACCACATGGTCTAAGGCGTCGCTCTCATATTGGACTAGACTGCAGATGATAGGGGTATCAGAGTTCAAATCCTGGTCGGGTGTACTGAGGTGTTTTTCATTAATGGTTTCCCACTCGCTCCACACAAAGGTGCATACAGTTCCTCTAAACTCAACCTTCCTCATTCATAAATAGTACTTGGGTGTGTAAGATGCGGTACAAAAAAATTAACCAGAACTAAAAAAGTATAGATTAATTGTTTCCTGAAGTAACTGTTGCACTTTTCAAGGTTGAAGTTTTTTTCTGTGCTTGCTTCTTTAACATTTTGAAATATTTTGTTCAAACCATTAGTAGTTTGGGTAAACCATTACTCTAACTTTGTCAAAAGTTTGATTTTATCGTATGTATTTAAAATATTACCACATCAAAATCATCATCAACTGTTTCCAGCCTGTGGCCACGTCAGTTTAGTAAAACGCCTCCATCTTCTTCTATCCTTCCACAATTCTTCTTTCTTTAATCTCTTCCATTCTTCTTCTCTCACTTGAACACTTTCTGTTATCTGCTATTACCATCTCTTTCTTGGCCTCCCTCGCAGTTTTTTCCTACATACTTCCTTCCCATTTTCTTTGGTATCCTTTCTTTTTCATCTTCATCACATGAACATACCATCTCATTTTTGCTTCCTCTACTATTTCACGTACTCCCTGCCCCCCACTCTTTCCCAGATAACTACATCCTTAAACTTGTTTCTGCTCGTGACAGCTAAAATGTCCTTACAAACTTCATTCCCATGGCCTCCAATTTCCTAGTCTCTCTTACAGTCACTGTCCATGTTTCTGCTGCATATGTGAAAATATGTATAAGGTATGCCCTGTACAACACATCCTTACACTTTAAGGAAACTTCTCTTCTCTATAGCAGGTTTCTTGCACGTCTGTAAAACAACTCTCCCTGCGGTCCTCTTCTTGTCAGATCCCCTTTACTTCCACCTTTCGCCTCAATCACGCTTCCAAGATATATTACATTTTGTACTTTTCTCAGTTCTACTCCATCGACCTTTTTGCCTTACTAGGCCTTACCCACTTCCTTTTCACTACCATCACTTCACATTTTGCCATGCAAAATTTCATTCCACACTCTTTCACCTCCTCATTCCATTCTTGTGGTTGTTCCTGTAATTCCTCTTCCCTCTCCCTCCATACCTTCAAGTCATCAGCAAACATCATGGCTTTCATTCTGTCCTCCTCGAGTTTTTCTACCACTTTGTTAACGACAATTTCCATTACCATTACAATATGTATGGACAAAGTGTGTTATATTTCCAGGTTAGTGCAAAGCAACACAGACTTACTAAACAATGATGACATTGTTGCTAAAGTAGCGTCTGCATTGCTGCAAGCAGAGTTGTACGAGCAGGCAGGAGAGCTCTATGAAAAGGTCAACCGCACAGAGAAGGCCTTTGAATGTTATAGAAAGGCCAGAGCTTTCCCCAAGGCCATCGAGTTGGCGAGGTACATCACACCTTCAGGTAAACAATTGAAATACACTCATGTGGTTTGGGAAAATTATATAATATCATAAAATGTAGTGCTATGTGTGAATTTCTTAGGGGGTGCAAAGTTAGTCCACTTTTTTAATCGAATCAAATAATATGAGATATTCCCAAAGCGGAAACAAAGTTAAAATATTTAGAAAAAATGTCTTAAATGGGGGGGAGGGGGGGGGGAATGCATAGCTATAAAACTTTAGTTCACAAAATATTATATTGCAAAAATGATTAACATATTATGTCATCTTAAGCTGATAATTTAAGCTACTATCAAAACTTATAATTTAATTGTTTTATATTTTTGTCATATAAACAATAATTGATGATATACATTACGGGATAAAATGACACAAATTGAACATAAATGTGTGGTTAACATTGAATATGTTTTATTAATGAAACTTAGTAATTGTTGAATTTGGAATTTTACTTTCAAATTAAAGTCAAAGCTGACATATATTCAAAGCAAAGTTAAAGTTTTTGAAGCTTCACACATCATTATTATAAATATATTTTAATTCACTTTAAGTTAAAATAAATTTTGATTACGTTTGTAAATTCTTAAGAGAAACAAAATAAACTTATATTAAAGGTTTCTTTTGTAACTAAATTTTACTCCATAATGACACTATGTATATGTGTGTGCAAGGGTGTGTGGTAAATCATGTATAAAAAACCACCCTTAGTACCCCAGACTGGGATCGAACCCCGATCTCCCCATCTTTGACAGTCCAGTCTTTTGCGACAGTAGCACCTTAGACCATGTGGTCAGCGGGCTATAAATATGAATGAGTAGGCCCAATGGCTGTATGATTTTATAACAAGTGGAAATTGCGAAAAAAATATGGTAAGTAAAACTATAAAAAAAAGAGTTAAAATCAGTAAATCATCTTCAACTTGAGAAAATGTGGGTGGAAGCCAATTCACAAAGTTGATATTGTCTTCCTTTCTTCTGTCTTTGATGATAAAATCTCTCAAACAGAAGGTGATGTATTTTGAGAATGACGAGTTGTAGAGCTCACTTCAAGTAAACTGGTGTTTTTGTGACAGACGTAGTGAACCTGGAGGAAGAGTGGGGGGACCACCTTGTGTCCAGCAAGCAGCTCGATGCAGCCATCAACCACTTCATAGAGGCAGGGAAGAGCGTCAAGGCTCTAGAGGCCGCAGTAGGGGCACACCAGTGGAAGAAGGCTGTTCAGATCATTCAAGTCAGTTTACTGATGGTAGCCAAATACACTAATGGTTGGCCACAATTTTTCAATTAATATAAATCTTACATTGTTTTGACTATTCTTAGATAAAGTAGGCTCACTCCCATAGGAAAACATTATTTTTAACCCATGTTCCACTGAACTAAATTTTAAGGAAATTTGTTTACTTCATTACATTAATTATTATGTTAGCTTTATTAAGAAAAGTATTTTGAAATTTTACATTTATGTGTTAAAAATTTGTGTTGAGCATTTCATATAATAGGTATTTTAAACTTTTCTCAAATATTTATCAATCCCAATAGTTGTTAATTGTTGGTATGTAAATAAAGGAAAAATGGTATTAAACTCAACAGGCTAGGCTTACACACTTACTAAACAATTCTAGGCCTGTTTGTTTTACTTTCTTCTGCTAAAGAAGAGAACTTAGGTACCTTGAAAATTTCATAGGTATGTGTTTTGTTGTGTTTCTAATTTTGAGCTTAGAGGCCTACAATTTTCTGATGTGTAGGCCCTGCCCTTTTATACTCTTCTCAATGTTTAATTTAATAGGTGTTAATTAAATTACTAGGACTATTCACTTAGGTTTCTTCATCATTTTACTAAATTATATAAACAAAAACCTATAAAAATATCCATTATATCTTGAGCAACTACTGCTACCTAGTATCAATGTTTTAAACTTGAACAACTACCTCCACCAAACAGAAGTCTTTGGAATTATATAACTGACTTTCAACAAAGATAGATCTCACCTTCAGATAACATGAGCTTTGTGACTGGTTGTCAGTTAAATGTAATACTATTGTATATGCGATACTTTATTTGTATAGATGACTCATCTTTATGTTCAGGTTATTGAAGATGTGGAGGGTGTATTGAAGCACTATGAACAATTAGGCAAGCATTTTGTTGCGACTCAAGACTTTAAGACAGCAGAAATGCTCTATATAAGAGCTGGGATGTTCCAGGAAGCTATAGCGATGTACAACCAGGCAGGTAAATACAATATTGGTCATCCAGGTCATCCTCAATTTTAAAAAAAAATTGTTGTGGCACCAAAGGTCTCAGATTTTGATGAAACCTCGTTTACTCAATCCCTCCATGGTGATAGCTAACCACATCAAATCTTTTCCCTCTAGTTCATCCAGTGTTTTTTTACAGCCCTTCAAATTGTCATCGAGTGCTCATTTTTTACCGCTTCTGAGTCCTTCCATGTAAGCTGAGCTTGCTTACCACATTATTTTTTTATCTCACTCACAAATCATTTAATATCTTTGAAATTTAAAGTTTCATCAATGAAAATAAGACTAAGGTTATATTTTAAAGATTGAACATTTGTAGCACCAGGAAAACATTATAAACAGCGAAAACCAACTTAACCCTAACTCGTTAAATGGAAATAATATATAAATAGGATGTTTCCTAATTATACTGACAGTGAAAGTACATAATAAAAATTAACACACAGGGTAAAATATTTAAAACATGAAATCTAAGTTATTTGTAAAAAAGGCCTTTGTTATTATAATAGATGGCACTTGCAAGCCGATTACATTAATTGAATTAAATTGAACATATAAGTGATATATGATGCAAACACATTATAGTATCTTATAAATGTAGAGAACTATAGGCCAAAAGTGCTTACTCACTCTACATTTACTTTGTTGTGTATAGCATGTTTTTTTATTCTTTTCCTTGCTATAATGTTTAGTATGAACATGGTATAAAGAGTGGCATGTAAAGTACAAATACATTTTGTTGAAACCAATATTGAAAAAACTGTATTACTGATACTATCTATCAAAAGTGATAGCTGCTTGTAAGATAACTTGGTATGTGAATATATCATGGTCTTGCTAATCTGAACAAGAAATTGTCAAAGATGCTCAAATTATCAAATTGATCAGATAATAAGGGATGATAAAAATAAACACTGTGCTATAAATTCATGTAAAAACACTAGCAAGACGAATAATCAACACCTGGTTATCATGGCGCAGTAAAGAGAAAACACCATTAAGACATTGAGTGGGTTTGGAGGGAGCAAATTTATGGAAGCTTTGAATTAGCATGTCTTTCGGAATAGCACAGGTTCAGATTATAAAGACAGTGCTATATATGAAATTTAAGTTTTAAGAGCTTTTGTAACTCATATTATTATTAACTAGAAGAATTACCCAGGTAATGTTTTGTTTTGCTTCATGCAGTCAGATAAAAAAAGTCTTTGTTTATTTGTTATGGCCCAGTTTTTATTATATTTAAAAAAATCTAATACAAATTTTAAAATTTATGTTTTGAGGTGCACATATTTGTACATAGGGGCTAGTATTTTAAAATTTTAACCCTCTGCATATGGTAAATCATGCAATGCTTATGACACAAACAGACTGACAAACTCTTGTGGGTTTCCTCTTTCACAGTGATGAATTAGTGTTCAGGTGCTGAATGTTGTATCTGTTCTAGATTTAAATAAGTTTATAAGTCGTATATATATATCTCAAATCAATCAAAAGAAAAGAGCTACTAAAAAAATTATAATACTAAGCATTATCCTCTTCCTTTTCACCCCATACCATCAAGTTTTCAGCAAACATCATTGCTTTCATTCTTTCCTCAAGGAAATTTCCCAATTTAATATCAAGAATGACAGAAAAACAACCACGATATACAAACAAAACATGCCAGACAGATATATTTTTATATTTACCAGCAGCTGTCTGTTGTTGTTTTTTCATTTTTTTTTCACCAGGCAATTGTGTACCTATATTTAAATTCGTCCCTAAGGGCTCTGGGTTTGTGTCTCTACAGGGGACTGGGATAGAGCTCATAAGCTGGCCAGTGACCATCTCGACACTGCACAAATATCAACCATGTTTGTTGGAGAGGCAAAACAGTTGGAGGCTCAAGGCAAACTGAGAGAGGCTGAGAAACTGTACTTGGCTGTGTCAGAGCCTGATATGGCCATCTCCATGTATAAGAAACACAGCCAATATGATCAGGTAAAAATGTATCTTTCTTTGGATCTGTTGTGTGTATGTTTCTGTACTTTCTTACTTTCTTTGTTTACCCTGAATTGTAGCAGTCTTACCTTAACAGACTATGCGCCATAGCTGAACATTGAAAGGTTAGTGTACTACATTCAATTCTTGTGTTCAGCTGTAACTTTTAAATTCACGAATATGATATTTATGCGGCTATATCCCTAACCTAAAGATAATTTATATTTTATAAGCTTTGCTAGTTTTTTGCAATCAATTGTATGTGAAAGTAGATCTTGTAACTTTTCTAGCCTACTATACAAATAGTACTGTGAGGTTGTTGCCAACCCTTGAAACAAGTGTTGAGTTCTTGCGCAGATGATGCGTCTGGTATCCCAGCATCACGCTGACTTGGTGCAGATAACACACCTCCACCTAGCGCAGGAACTGGAGGCAAGTAGTGACTGGGGTGGAGCAGAGCGTCACTATCTGGCCGCTACAGAATGGAAAGCTGCTGTGAACATGTACAGGGCTGCTGACATGTGGGAAGATGCTTACCGGGTGAGTCAGAAAATAGACTCGAAATTCGCTACAGTTAGAGAAACTAGGTTCTCTTGACTTGGACTTGGCCGGTTGAGATTCTAACCTTAACAAATGGTTTTCCATATTTAAAGTAGACAAACACGGGTGAGTTTCCTCATAATTAGTTTCGCCATTATTTCTTGAATCTGGCAGGAACAATTTATTTTTAAGGATGAGCCCTTCAAATCCTCAAATGCTTATTGCGATTTGAAGATTTAAGGATTTGAAAAAACCTTTTTGATATGAAAAAATATTATTTTGGGGCGATTATGACATTTACTCTAGGCTTAACCCCATGGGATAATAGGACAGACCTAACAACCACACCCCCCATATTTACCAGTTAATCTGAAACAAAATCAGAATTTAAAAAAATAATAAAGTTCAACACTTGTTCTGATCAAGTTTTCTAAGATTCTGATCCAAGATTCGGAATATTTAGGATAAATGTAGATTTGAATTAGAGAAAATGTAGATTCGACCCATCTCTGCCATTTGTTAAAAAACTAAGTAGACCTATATGTGAATGGTAGGAGTGGAGTGCAGGGGGGCTTGCAGATGGTGATGCTATGGGTCAAGTTGTTTACATGTTGTACTGTTATAGGTGGCACAAAGTAGTGGTGGAATGCAGGCGGCCTTGCAGGTGGCGGTGCTATGGGCCAAGTCATTGGGGGGAGACTCTGCAGCCAAACTGCTGACAAAGCTGAACCTTCTAGAACCTGCAGTCAACTATGCCTGTGAGTTCTATCAGGTTAGTGGTTGTTGCTAAGGGCTTTTGGGGCAGGGATATGTAAGCTGGACAAGAAACTCTTATCAAGTAGAAATTCCAGACTAATGTTATCATAGGAATCTCATTGGAGACTTTAAAGACTGAGGGGGCTGCATTTCAAAAATGTTTCACTGTCTTAATTAAAATGAATTTCAAGAGGTTGACCTCTGTGGTCTTAGGGTCAAGTGCTCGCCTCATGACCTAATCTTCACGGGTTCAAACCCAGTCAGGGTTGGCGGATTTTTCTAGAGCACAAAAATGTGTAGCACAATTTCCTTTGGAGGGGAAGTAAATCCATTAGTGCCATGTCAATTGTCTCATGTAAAATAAATCTGGAAGGTATTTGAAAATACCTTTCCTGGTTAAATTGGTAGGCCCTTTAGCTATTGCTCATAAAAATTCTAGTGTGCTGATATTTTTTAGTATTACAAAAATAAAAGAGTAAGCAACTTTATTTTTCACATAAAATCACCTCATATTTTTTTTTACCAGAAATATGAAACCTTTTATATGCAGCAGCAATGTGTATGTCAGGCTTTAAACCTTGTTCTGAAGTAATTTTCATAATTATTGATGTGTGTGTGTGTATGTATGTAAGCCATGACGACCTTATGTGCTTGTTTCCTTTTCATGTGAGAAAACAACTGTCAACATATGTATATGTAGCCAAACATTTAACGTATTTGGTCCACGTAAATTCAATAACTTTTGAGAACTAACCTAAGTCGAAGAAGTAGTAAAAATTTTACACACCAATCTTAAATGTTAGAATCCCCCAAATTATACAATTTTTTTAATTATTCTATGTTCATTATATATTGGTCCATAATACCGCCCACAAGTCACAAGGTATACATGCCTGATATAGAGGACACTTTTAAAGGAGTGTGGGCTTAAGCTTAACACACTAAATCTTAGAGGTCAAAACCTCCAAGATTCAAATCTTTATGAAAGTTTTCTGTCAGCAGCATTATAAAATAAAATAGTTTTCTTATTATGATCAAACATTCTTTAAATAATCAAAATAGAAACATAAATCAAAAGTAAATAATACTAATTTATGCTGAGCTATCAAAGACATATTATGCAAACATATAATTTACTTTCGAAGTTACAGTTGACCAATATTGGATTTTACTAGGGATGGGACCCTCAAAATCACACAAGTGAAATTTCTTCTAGAGCTCTAACGCCGCTGTTGGTGGTTCAAAACAAATTATAATTATTGTACAAACTTAACAACCAGTCTTCAGATCATTAATTTAACACTTAACTGAATATATGAATGTTATAATTAATGCATAATAAGGAATAATGTAAACATTTAGTTACTATTTGTATTTTCTCTTATGTTCATAATTTTTTTCCAAGATTTGGGCTCGAATTCAAGATTCTAAACTACATTGGAATTTTGGATTTGAGATTCTTAAAAGATTCTTAAAATAGCGGATTCGGTCTAACTCTAGTTTTTACTCTTATTGTTTAGTTATTATATTTGGGTGTGGTATTCTGTGTGTGCTATTCCAAGATATCCATTGCAATTCTATCATGGAAGATTGCTTACTGTTGTTTAATTTTTCGTTAAAAATTGATTTGGTTTGTTTAGCCATGTTGTCATATACCTAAGACATTGACTAAAAGTTTGCCTTTGCTTTAAGTTTGTATTGATTGTTATTATTTAGTTTGAGCTGGCATTTGAGCTAGTTCGTGTGGCCCTGCCAGCACGTCTCCAAGACATCCACTACAAGTATGCCATGGCCTTGGAAGATGAGGGGAAGTACCACGAAGCAGAGGAACAGTTCATCAAGGCAGATAAACCAAAAGAAGCTGTTTTAATGTGAGGATCAATAACTAAACACTTAAACTGAATGTATTAATGTTTTAACGAATGAATTATAAGTTATAATTTTAACATTTAGTTACTAATTGTGCTTTATATTATTCTATGTATATTTCTAAGATTCATATTTGGATTCCGATTTGAAGATAAAGTGGAGATTCAAATTCTTAAAATAGTGAATTCAACACAACTATATATACATATATGTGTATCTATTAGTGGTTATTGCTCTGACTAGTTGGAGTTATGACCTTGAACTGCAGGTATATCCACACTCAGGACTGGGAGAGTGCCCGTCGAGTTGCAGAGCTGCATGACCCAGAGTCTGTTGGGGAAGTACTGATTGGTCAATCCAAGGAGGCTTTTGAGACCAAGAACTATCCCCAGTTTGAAACATACTTGTTGCGCGCCCAGAAGCCAGAGATAGTAGTCAAGCAGTATCAGGTAAGGTCATCAGCTTACTCTCATTATCATCATCATCATCATTAACTGTCTCCAGCTTGTGGCTGGGTCATTTTACTAAAATGCCTTCATCTCCCTCTGTCCTTCCACCTTTTTTATTCACTTACTCTCGCCCATTACTCTTCCCTCCTTCACACACTTACTCTCTTATCCGGTCTCCTTTGTGGTCTTTTCCCTCCAAACTTCATCCTTGTTACAATCCTTGCAATTCTCTCCTTTTTCCTCCATACTCATTACATGACCATACCATTTTAGTCTTGCTTCCTCTACTATCTCATGTACTCCCTGTACTCTCACTCTTTTCTGGATAACTTCATTCCCAATCTTGTTTCACATGGTGACAGCTAACATGCTCCTCACAAACTTAATTTGGCCTATATTTTCCCAGTCTCTCTTACATCCAATATCCATGTTTTTGCTAATTGTGTAAATGTAAATACAAAATACACCCTTCACATCACTTCCTTATACAAGGAGACAACAAAGTGTGTTATCGTTTATTGTATTTGGGGTTCTAAGGCGCAAAGAAACAAATGATCACATATCTAACTTAAACAGGAAGCTGGAATGTGGGTGGACGCTTTGCGTGTGTGTCGTGAGTATCTGCCCGCCCACCTGCCCGCTCTGCAATCACTTTACGAGCAGGAAGTGGGGTCATCCTCAGCACAAGATACATCTGGATACCTTGCACAGGCACAACAATGGGAACGCACCGGGGACTACAAGGCAGCTATTGAGTGTTATCTCAAGGTAAGGCACTTAGTTTGTATGTATACCAATACACAAAGTGCGAAATCAGAGTGCAAACGAGACAGAAAATTGTAATAGCAGGCACCTACTTTGTATGTTTAAGAAATGGAGGATTACAATAGAATTTCAAGCATTTAGTTATTTGAAAGTGGATTTACTCATAAATTTAATTAATATATTGTATTGATTTAGTACTAAAATATGCACAAATCACCCATCACACTCATTTAACTGAAGTGAGATAAGTTGTAACAGAGTAGGTGTTCTAGGAAGTGTACCTAGAATGTTATTACTAACAAAGTAGAGCTTGACCAATAAGCATACCATTTACATTGGGAGTAGCGATCACTTTTCTTTTGTAAAACCAATATTTTGATTGTTCTCTTTTGTATGTTTTCTATTCACCTTTCCTGTACCTTCTTCCAATCACAAGCCATAGTTCAAATCTATTAAAATAATATCGATGAAATAAATACATAGGGAATACGAAAACATCCTGAAAATGTCTAGGACCGGACTTATCCTGACGGCATTTAATACACTATTCTAGGACATGCTTTTCGTGAAGGCGTCCAATTTAATGGTCAAATCGTCTTCAGAATCACCGGGCTTAAATAGTGTTTCTAGTTGCCTGGGGTTGAAAGAGCGGGAAGGAGGGGGGGGGGG
>CABFOV010001489.1:60263-86706 GCA_902141375.1 Timema poppense
GAATCACCGGGCTTAAATAGTGTTTCTGGTTGCCGGGGGTTGAAAGGGCGGGAAGGGGGGGGGGGGGGGCTGTTACATATACGTCGGTGACGTCGATGGATGAAAATCAGCACGTACACCACCGATCAAGCTTGGATTGGCTGGCCTCTCTTCATCACGTCCGCAAGTGTTGACAAAAGATCTTTTTGACCAAAGCACCAGTGATGTACACACATCACACACTGTCTTGGTGGTAGATTCCGTGTTGCCCGCAGGGTGGCAGATTATTCGTTATTCCAGTACTGTTGTGAGAGTCTTTCCTGATTCCCATCAGAATCACTTTGACTTGTACGCTTGGCACATCAGATGCATTTACACCAAGGCTTGTTTGTCCCACTCTTCAATTTAAGACGTGGTGAGTACAGTCCAGTCTTGAAGGTTGTTCTAGCCAGAAGATACAAAGAATAAGTACATGAACATTTTTTTCATTGCAGGGAGTTTATTCTTGTTTGATATGGCTTAGTATTGTAGACAGATTCTACATTGGACTACAATAGAGAAGATTACTAATGCAGGAAGTTTATTAATATTGCGGTTTCATACGGAGTGGGTAGTATGACTTGAAGATTAGTATAGGGGTTGTATGATGTAAGATCACGAAATGTTACGGTACTTATAACATTTACACTGATAGGATGGATGTGTTATTAAGCTTATTAACCTTTCTTAGTCTATCCTGCTCTCTCCCCCACATGGTGTATCCTGGTGGAGGTTGGGTGTAGAGCTCGGTGGAAGCCACATCAGGTACAAATAAGAGACAAGAGCTTGGTCAGGGAATATACCAATGAGCTTGGAAAAGGGCCTGATTAGTACGAGAGGCTGGAAGTCTAGAATTGGTGGCGGATGAGTCAGCATCTCCCACAGCCTCATTTATCAGACAGCTGGCTATTATTTATTGGCAATCATAAAAACTTGCGCAGTTTTTCAGTGATATTTAACTACAGATGCCTAGAAGGGATACTGATACTTTAGGGTCCCACTTCATGGCGTTCCACTAATACAGCGGTTTTCAATTATATAAATGTTCACTATGTTCGGTGCTTGTCTTACTCTTACTATGCTTTTTGGCATGACTCGCGCAACCATTGACTTTGGTCACCATCTTGTGTCGGTAATTCATTCTGTTTACAGTAATTATGGGCACTATCAAATGATCATTTGATAGTTTTTATTTGATTGTTTCCAAACATTTTCATTCTTGAGGATGGTGCTCTAGAACTGATACAAATAAAACACTCTATTTTCTCAAAACAGCAAATCATTAAGAAATTGCCATTGCCATTTATACTTGCAAGTAAATGTCAAATCAAATGATGTTATAATCATATTTAGGCCTATTTAATATAATTTGATTTTGTAATATTCAGACACCTCATTAGAATCAAAGTCCAGACGAAGGGCCCAAACAACAATTTGTTTATTTGAACACTATTGTTCGAAGTTTGAATTTATTTGCACATGAAAGACTAGAAGGATTAAATAAAAAGAGGACGATGTTCAAAAACCTTACCCATACATATTTCCCTTTTTGTTGTTAAATATTAAAAAGTTGATAATTTTTTGTATCATTACACCCGTAAAGATATGGAGAATCGATAGAAATTAAAATTACATTATTTACTTTCAAAAGTATTTGACAATAGCACATTAAAAAAGTAACACTATTTGTTTAGATTTTTTAATAGCACTTGCCACAAAAGTAATAAATTATTCATAGGGGACTGAAACTGCTCATATCCTGACATGTTAAACTCTCTTAATATGACTGCACTATAGCTTGGTAGTAACAATCGATATGTTGCTGCAAGTAATATTACTAAAGTAATTTAATTAAATAATATTTAGGGATGATACTATCAATAATTGTCTTGGCGCTTAAGTCAAATATAGCATTTGAAAAATGTCTACTTGAAGGCTGGAAAGAAACCTGGGACCATTTTAAAGACAATAGTACCAAAGCACTATGTTTAAATCTCATTTTTTATATGATAAAACAATATTGAAATTGTATAGACTGTATGCAAGAACGAAATGAGTAAAAAGGTGAGTGGTATTGATTTGCCTCGGTAATGAACCTTCTGCAAGAACAGACCCTCTAAGAGAGCTAATTAACACCACTCACACTTTCAAATGTAAATTAATATTTTTTAAATCCACTCAAAAATCACACTTCTCATTCAGTCTTCATGTTTGCTTATATCATTCTTGCATACTACTTTATCCTTTTATTAAGGAAATACTCTAATTTTCGTATTCAGACAAATAACCCTAAATGCTACTCATCAGGATTAAATCAAGAATCCCCTCAGTTGTTATTAACTTTATGGTAAGACTGATTGATGCCGTAGTGCTACCATACATCAATCCTTTTTTAAATAATAATTTATAATCATGTTTATATGATCAAATTTTACCAAACAAATAATTAGCATGTGATTTATAACAGTATTTCAAATTTAAATGATCTTACATCATAAGCAAATGATTAATTGTAATTTGTATGCTATCATTTGTTGTGAGCTATTCATTTTATTACTAGTTATCACATTTGGGATAAACTAATTACTGTCTAGTAGTAAATTGTATGTTTGGAGGTTCAAACTTCTCTTAAAAATTTAAATTGTGTGCGCACTACTCTGCAATGACACTAACACCATTTGGCTTCAATGTCTGATCACTGGAACTAAAGAGTAGCCAGACCCGTATATCTTAAATTCTGGTTTTGATAAAAAAGCTTAAAGAAAGTTGTTTTGATTTTATATTTTGTATACATTTAATCATAGGACAACCAATTTGTTGGATTGTGTCAAAATTTCAACTAAGGCTTTAATGTGTGCATACTATATAAACCATTTTCTAAAATAAGTGGTGTTAGTGTTTTACTTCATGATCAAAAAGAACATGAGTTAGGACTGTATGTTTTCAGTTTTTTTCATGACAAAAAAAATTGTTGGACAAAATAAATCAAGTATTGCTTCAATTTAGTTTAGTTTTCTACATGTAGTAATATCAACACTTTTGAATATCTGTCTTAGACATTGTTTATTTTGACCAGACTATTTTTATCTTAATTTAATAAGTTTGTGGTCAAATAAATGCCTTAAAGATCATGACAAGTATATTCAAGAACTGTTGATTTACACACACAGGTGAAAATAATTTTGAAAACGACTGAAAATAAAACTGATAATGTATAATTAATTTTAATTAGTTACACCTATCACAGACTCTGCCATAATTTTTAGATGAAAATTTATCCTGAACACGGGATGAGCCCTTAATTGCTCGGTGGTAGAGCATTGGCGTGCTAAGCCAAAGGTCCCAGGTTCGATTCCTGTGTTCAGGTGTCATTTTTCAATATTTTCGAATAAGACTATGGCCTGTATGCAAGGACGATGCTGAGCACGGCCAGAGTACAGGCAGAGTATGAGCCTCGTGCTAGTACGATCAATGACGCAATATCTTGAGTCTTGCCAGATTCTGGTCCCAGGCTGGCTCAGACTATACTCTGCCCGTACTCAGAGGATATGTCCACAACATGGCGCTGCGCGCATAGATGACCGAGACAGCTGTTTTCACGACAGGCCTCATGCTCTGCTAGTGCTCAGCCTGTTCTCAGCCGGTTCTCTGGCCGTGCTCAGTATCGTCCTTGCATACGGGTCTAAATTACAGCTGATCTTCGTAGTTATAGTCAGTTATCCCCCAATCTTCACCTTTCATGTATAAATACACACACACATATACACTTAATTGTATAGCATTGCTTTATTCCATAATCTAAATTAATTGACTTATGGTTCCTCCGTATGGTCAATGCCATAATTATAATGCTTTGCAACCTGTGTGCTGATATTCATTAATTGTATACACTCAAGCAATATTTTATTTATCTTGACCAAAATAGCTTTCTATGGCTAAAATTGAAAGCTAAACTCTCGTTTCCTTCCATCCCACCCTAAATATGAAATCTTTACAAAACACAGATGAAAATATTACCACCATTTGAATGCTCACCATAGTTTCAGCAGTATATTCTATGCTGGTTATTTCTTGATACATCGTAGTTTCAGTACAAATGTCCCTACTAGATTCCCCATATATATAGGCTATTTTTGCTGCACAAATGTTGAGCAGCGTGTGTTCTTCTATTGGCTTAGGTAAATCCAACCAACACAAAGAACGAAGCGACTGTAGTGCAGGCATGGTCTGAGGCAGCCACTCTTGCCAACAAACATCTCCAAGGTCGTGAAGCTGTGCATGTGGCAAAACTCCTAGGTAGGCATATCACCTCAATATTATGTCCCATCCATGTCTCACTGTGCGTCCATCCAACATAGCCACATATTTACAGTAGGGGGGGTAGACATTTCAGAGTAGTGTCTAACCACATTTGTTTGAAGGAAGAGGGAAAACCTCCACAATATACCTGACCAGGATTCAAACCTTGACTCCCATCACCAGACAAGTCTTTATCCTCATATCTACTGGTGAGTGCTATAAAGGGTTGTGACCTAGCGGTCTAAGGGTAAGGTGTCAGACGCCTGTGCTTGGGGTCCGGGGCTCAATCCTTGGTCCCGGCACAGATTTATCTGATTACCAAACCCTTCCTTCACCTCTGACAAGACATCTTATGTAGGTCCTCCATTTCATCTCACAATCACCCTACCATTACACATTAGCGTAAGTGCGTACAACCCAAATGGGTAGTAAGACCAGTGCTAATAGTAATAATAATATAAAGTGTCGAATTTATGGAAACACTCTGAGGTAATGTAAGTGAAAGGGAAGAAATGTCAACACCTTAGCTCAATCGGTAGCTTGCTTGTTTAGTGAGCTAAGGGTCTCAGGTTTAATCCCTGACATGGCCGAAAAATTAATCTTTGGTGGAATGTTTGCGACCTCTTTCACACTATTAAATTAACGACAGACGAGATAGGTGTCGTGTCTGTTCTAGATTTAAGTTTGTTTATAAATCGTGTGATGATATAATCAGTTGGTTCAGAATGTTCATGTTAAACACGTCAAATAAATGAAAAATGAAAATGATATAGAAGGAACTCAATATGCGTTTTTTTTTGTCCTTCTTAACATGAACAAGTAATATTTCAGAAAATTTAAAAATCATGTGTGACTGTGAGAGTGATAGGAAGATTGAAAAGGGAAGCGTGGATTCAGAAATTATTGGTTTCTATCAAGGCCTTGCCTAACTCCTCTTTCCGGTTGGGTTCCTTTTCTATCACTTACTTTGCATAGTTCCCACACTGATTTCAAACATTTCTAAACCATTAGGTGATTATTGGTTTTTAAAATCAAAGTGTTAAATGTAATAGAGGGTGTTTCAAGTACACTTTAACAGTTCTAAGCAAAGCCAAATCAAAGTCTTATTATAAAAAAAAGTTTTATCTTGAAACAAATATTATATTGTCAACGCTAAATATTAAAAGTGCTTTATTGAAAAAATGTTAAGATTTCATCAAAAATATATTAATTACATTTTTTTATCACCCCCTCTTACTACCAGTTCAGGTTATACACATATGTAATAATTATGCTAATGAATTAGGGTTATGGAATGTTGAATTTAGAGGAAGTGTATCCGCATTTGCATATAAGGAGGATAGAAAACCATTTAGGAAAAATTGCCCCTAGTACACCCAACTGGATTTGACCCCCAATCTCCCCGTCATCAGGGGTCAGTCTTTTGTGAGAGTAACACCTTGGATCATCTAACCACCGAAGTGGGTTTGCTAATATTACAACATGTTATCTTATAATTTAAATATATTTTAATCATGTACATAACAATGTAAAATTTATAAAATTGAACAAATGTGTTTATTTTAGCTGTCGGTATTTTATTGGCAAAGCTTTGTAATTGTTGAAGCCAAACTTTTTTTTCTGAAGTGAAGTTTAAAGTTGACTAAGTTTGTGCTGTGTTTAGGTCCTCAGTTGTTGGCAGTGAAGGAGAGCACACTGGCGGCTCAAGTGTTTCTATCAGCGGACCTTGTCAAGGAAGCTATTGATGCCTTCATTCATGCAGAGGATTGGAACAAAGCGAAGAGAGTGGCCCGGGAACTGGAGCCAAGGTTTAACTTATTTAAAACCTCAAACTTTTTAGATTGCCTTTCATCCTTTACAATCTCCTATCCATGCCCATATTTGATTTGTTGATGAAGTTAACACCTTTTCCAACTTTAAACCAGAAATGTACTTTTAATAAAACCTGTAACTTATTTCAGGGAACATATCATGACACTTTATTACAACTTTTTGTTACAATTTTTCACTCTGGTCATTTAAAAAATGTCCCCTGCTTCATTCTTTTTTTAATTTGAGGTATTTGACATGCACTTTCTTAACTCACTGATTATATAAGTGGCTTATAAACTAATTTATATCTAGAACAGACACCACACCCAGCCCCTGCCTGTTTAAAAATCTTAATTTCACTACTGATACATTTTTTTACTATGCCGAGAATTGAATCTGGGTTCTTTGGCTCAGTAAGAAGACATGCTACTGACTCAGCTAAGGTGTCTGAGGCTTCATTCTTGGAGAAATGTTTATTTAATTTAGAAAAGTTGATTTTATTTTGTTTACTTTCCTCGTTTATAAGAAATGTATTAGCAACGTTCAATTGAATTTATCCTGCATTGCTATCAGCAAATAATAATTTATGCTACTAAGATGTGTTGGAGACACTGACTAAGATGCACGATCCAACCACTGCGCCAATCACGAAAGGCGCTGCAGTGGCGCAAGCATCACGAGTTAGCCAATCACATAACTTTCACTCCCAAAGTTCTTTTTCCGTCACCAAACCAACCGCGTCGTTTTGTGCTCACACTAACCTTCTTTTGTGTTAATTAGCCCACTAAGTGTATTTGTAGATTCTATGTTCGTCTCGGACGTTAATTTTGTGTACTCGACATTAACCTTTGCTAACAAGATGTTCCATAAAATCGGTAATTTATGTTATGGTGACATATTGATTGGAAATTGTTTTCAATTTGAATAGGTCTACAAATCATGGAAGTAAGCATCCTAGCTGATCATCTTATCAACTACTAAGGGAACATTTTTAATCTTTAGGATTCAGATAAAAGTAATAAACTTCTGACTTTATACTTAGTTTTTTTTTTGATGGAGCTGTCTCTGTAAGAGAAATCTTTAAGAAGGGGATTGTGTATTTGGGGAAGGTACAAGTGCCCAGTGATGGTCTGGTGTTGACTGAGGCAGCGAACTTACACAAAAGTATTTTGAGCTCCTTTTGTTTAATTAATAAATTTATTTACAATAATTGAACTTAGGGTTATATTTAACTACCTACAGTTCTACATTCTTTTTTGTTAAATTTGCATTTATGTTTCACATGAAAAATTTAAATTACTGTCTACATCTGAATACAAGACTACCCTGAATATATAACAATATCAAATTTTTGAAGTTTCTTTTTTTTGTTGGATGGGGGGGTAGAGTTTAAATTGTTTATGCCTCTAACTAATGTCAACAAATTATAAAAATAAAATGTATCCGTCCACTAAACAGATTTAGTTCTAATTAATTAGAGATCTCACAATTCCTATTTTTCTTCGTTCCAATTTTTCAATTTCAATATTTTTCCACTAACCCAACCTAACATTAAAATAGGTTATTTATCTATTTATTTATATATAGTATTGTAATGTGTTTGAATAACATAATAATAACTAAAATAAATGACCGGTAAATGGTAAAAATACAACTGTTTGATTTGCGTAAGGTCACTAGAACGCAAAAGTTATCTTGAATACTTTATAAATTTGCCAGTTATAAAGTGAAATGTCAAAAAAAAAATCATTGACTAATATGAAATACTTATCTAATTCTTAATATTGCTGTTTTGTTTGGATATCAGAACTCTCATTTCTAGAAATTTGACGGGAAAGAATTAGGTATCAAAAATCCTGATATTAAAATGGATTCCAGATTATTAGTTAGGTACCAGTAAGAATCGAGGGCATTTAGTATTGAAGAATTGAATTTGGCATCCTCACTCGAGTTAGTTATAATAATGTAAAGTATTTAAACCGCTCGTCCTTTTTGTCTCTCAGGTAACCCTTTCAGTCACACTTTTTCATTTTTGAAAGGAAAATTATGAAATTTGCTATACTTACTGATCCATATCCCAGATCTGAATCGTCCTATATACAGGATGCTATGACCAGAATTAGATACATCATATCTTCGTCAGTGTCTTCAGGGATCTTAGCCTCTTTTAGGTATTCCAGCAAAGAATTAGTTACAGCTAGATTCAGGGCATGGGTAAACATTCTTAGGGTCCAATTTTTTTAATGAATGAAGGTACGGTAGATGGCAATCAGAAAATCCCACTTATCTACTCCTTCCATATTTTTATTATAAAGTTTTACCGCGTCTGGCCTTTGTACATTATTATATTCATGTCTTTTCTTCTCCCATCTTTCACAACTATCTACATTTCCAGCCCCGACGAAATTGGAACCCATAACTACACAAGAATTATCATACCATTTTGTAAGTAGGATAATGTTGTCTCTGCTTAGTAACTCTTGAATAAAGCCACAATTCTTGATTATGTTTTATATAATTGTGTCAGAATCAAACGGTGGCTTGCAGAACCTGTCCACGCGGACTGACCCAACAGAAAGGATGTTTTGTTTGCTAAGCCACTGGGAGAGCCAATAAGGACTAAAGATGTTCTAGAAAAACAACATACATTGTTTAGAGGTGATGTGTTCACTCTGCTGCATAACAACAGCTGATCCTAAACCAAACTGAGCATATTCACATTGAGCTATATTGTCAAGCCTTGATATATAAGGAAATCAATCCTACATCATGCCACTTTCTGCACATAAAACAAGTATTTTTATGCCCCAATTATTGAATGAATGAAGGTACGGTAGATGGCAATCAGAAAATCCCACTTATCTACTCCTTCCATATTTTTATTATAAAGTTTTACCGCGTCTGGCCTTTGTACATTATTATATTCATGTCTTTTCTTCTCCCATCTTTCACAACTATCTACATTTCCAGCCCCGACGAAATTGGAACCCATAACTACACAAGAATTATCATACCATTTTGTAAGTAGGATAATGTTGTCTCTGCTTAGTAACTCTTGAATAAAGCCACAATTCTTGATTATGTTTTATATAATTGTGTCAGAATCAAACGGTGGCTTGCAGAACCTGTCCACGCGGACTGACCCAACAGAAAGGATGTTTTGTTTGCTAAGCCACTGGGAGAGCCAATAAGGACTAAAGATGTTCTAGAAAAACAACATACATTGTTTAGAGGTGATGTGTTCACTCTGCTGCATAACAACAGCTGATCCTAAACCAAACTGAGCATATTCACATTGAGCTATATTGTCAAGCCTTGATATATAAGGAAATCAATCCTACATCATGCCACTTTCTGCACATAAAACAAGTATTTTTATGCCCCAATTATTGGGTTTGCTTTTATTGAATTGCTTTACATTCAAACCTACTTTGAAAGGAACAACTTATCCACCAAAACATAAATTCTGTTAAAGTTCTAATTCAATACATCTATTTCTCAAAGTATTGGAAAGGGTCTGACTTTCCAAAACCGATCATTTGTGTCATTATCTTTGTTCATTGTATCAACAATATGAAAATTAGTGCGGAGTTTATAAAACCTGTTAACTTGCATGTTATCAGCAATGGGTGGTATTTGAAACTGTGGTTCCTAGTGCATTCTATCTCCGGGATAGCGCAAATTGCCCATTATAATGTGAATCCCAATAAAAACTATTATTTCTTCCAATGTATTAGCAGGAAAATTAGCTGTATGATTTTGTACAGTGAACAAAAAAAATCCAAACTCTAAAAATTATCAAACATTGGAAGGAGATTCCTTCTGTGGTAATTTGTAGAACGCTTAGTTAATCAAGTAGTCTAGTAGCGCCGTTGTCAGTAGACAAAAACAACGTCCAGTCAGTGAATGCCGAATGCGGTATGGAAACGAATCATAAGGGAACATGAGCTGCCTAGTTGCACATTTTCACTCAGCCAGCAATGCTTGAAGTGTCAGCATTGTCGGCCAATGTTTTGTTTATGGTTTAGTGTTTTTAGTTGTGACTTTTGTGGCTGTTAGACTGTTGCACTTTTATGATTCAAATTATCATAGTTGTACAGCCAATGCCTTAATTAGGGTTTTATTAAATTTTGAAGGTATAAATTCATTCCTTTTTTTGTTATTTTCAACACTATTATAACCTTCCTGCCTGCTATTCTTTCTCTTGTGTCTACAATGTCTAATATATTTTTACTTCATCGGCTGGCTATCCCTCCTAATTTAAAATATGTTATTTAGTGTTCGATTTGCATGAAATTTTGTGGAATCATGTTGTTTAGAGTGCTGACTTCGAATTTGTAATAAGTTATTTAATAAAATGTCATTCAGCCTCATGCACTAAATTACAAAATGTTATGAATAGCTTATTCACGTACCAGTATTAACATTATAGGGCAACTTACATGAGGCAAGACATTGGTATACAGGTATCAAACCACTGTAGAAATATCGACAAATTCAATTTTTAATTGCTTTAGTTTACATTTGAAAAGATTTTTAAATAAACATGGCCAAATTGCTAATTTTTTGCTAAGGTGACGATTGAGTTCTACAGTTCAGGGAGCTTACCAATTAGATATTGCTTCCAAGTGTGTAGTAATAAAGCAGCGATTTCCAACCTGGGGTCACAGCGTGTTTTGTGTGGGGTCACAATATAGAGGTTTTTGCTTTATATTTACTTTTCCAAGGATTTTAATGATTGTAGAAAGATGCATAATTCTAATAGAAATGTAAGTTGTTAAAATGCTAAAAACAACCTACAGTAAGTAGCTCCATGGCTTCTTTGGTGCTGACTGACAGCTCACAGATGACTTCTGATAGTCAACATTAGGTATATAACTAAATTTTGACTGTCAGAAGTGACAGCTGCTAAACACATGTTTTGCAAATCATTTGGTTTGGCGTAGGAATACATAATTTGGTCTGGTAACTTTTCAAAGCTGTCAGTCAGCACCAAAGAAGCCATGGGGCTACTGTAGTTACTACTTGGATTCCTTTTGGCTATTCCATTCTGATAGCTTCTTTCTGACTAGTTTACTGTGGCAGACTTGTAATGCTGCTAGCATAGTATAAAATCATCCCCCAATTCTGATTCTCTTTTACCACATATTAGTCGCATATAATCATTATTTTAAGAAATTTATAATAATTAAAACAAGCGTTAGTGGACATGCGGGTTTAATGTCACGCTCTTTTGATTTGGTTTGTTGGTGAAGGTGAAGTAAGGATTTTAACTCTGGCGAAGGGTAGCTTATCCTAATATCCTTCCAAGCAAATAAGGGTACATTTCCTCTAAATTTGACCTATCCCATTGGTGTAGTTAACTGTAGATAGTCCGGGCTGGTGGTAATGCACAGTGAAAAAACTTAACTAAGATTTGAACGCTTTTAAGTTATCAAAGGGTCGCGATGGTTGCAGAAAGAAAAGTTGTGGTCATCAACTACAAAATATTGGAAACTGCCGTAATAAAGGTTAAAATCTAAAATACACCATTTGAACGATATCTGCAAATCTAAATAAATATATTTAAGCTCAATTGGATATTTAGCTCAGATGCAGGTAGGCCTAAACTGAAATAAATAATAATTCAAGTTATTTCCATATGCACCTTGTAGCTTTAAGAATCCAGTATGAACAAACAAACAAACAAATAAATAAACTTAAAAAAATACAGTTGCCTAAAAGCTCGGGTTCAAGGCTTAATTATCTCCCCAAATAAAAACAATATCTGGGAGCCTCCTGCTCCCCCCCTCCCCCACATCCCCAAATATATTTCGTGCAACACCCCTGGTTGAATGAACCATATGGAGCAGTAGATCATTGTCAAAATATCTTTCAAAGAATTGTGTAGGGACTCCACAATGTCTATATTATAAGTTTTAAAACTGATAATCATTTTGTGGGCGTGACTCATACCCATCTATATGGAACCATTCAACATTATTTTTGTTAAGTCAAGTGAATAAAAAATTCTTTAGCACTGGCACACATACTGAAAACTGTTGCGTTGTTTTCAGACTTGCACAGTGCTAATTGCATTATGTTTCTTAACGTCACTTACTGTTAAACACTTCACTGGGACCAGGGACACATTGAAGAGGTTCAGTGGACAAGGATTCATTAGGACTTAGTTTGTCATTAACAATAAGTTCACTACTAACATCAAAATATACTAGTGCTCCTTCTAATACATTTATAAGATCAACATAGGAAACATCTGGTTGACTGTCACCTAAAGTGAACATTTTTTGGTGTAATTCACACCTTCAAAGATAAAATATGACTAAAAGGGAACCTATTCAAGAACCTCTTTATTTTTCAAAGTTGGGAATATTTACTTTTCTAAATATTTAGTTTAACTAGGTACATGAAAAAATAAATGTTTACCTGCAAACTCTTCAAAATCCTGCAATTGATCAAGTTCATCATCACACAAATCATCTACATCAGATAAATCCCCACTTCCAAGTAAATTTATAATTTCTGTATTGTTCAGTTTAATTGTATCTTTACTAACAGCTGGGCTGTCACTATCAAATATACTGCAGAATGTGTTATCCATGATAATAACTTAAATTGAACAGCACATAACTTCATTTACAAAAAAACCTTCTAAAATAGTTACTTTTTGTTTTGAAAATTTGTATGTGAAAATATAAACCTTTATTCACCTACAAACAAATCCACTAACATTAAACAAATTATTTACTAACTTTAGAACCTTTGGTGTTGAGATACTTAGGGCTATTTTGTGTTTCCCTAGGAAACTTCATTTTGGCATCACTGTTATCGATTTATATTCTCTCTCATAGAGTGGTATCTAATGTCCTAAAAATAGGACTCTGTGATCAAGGAAACATGTTTAGTTTTAACATAATTTAAAATTACAAAAAATGGAAATCGTTCTATATCTGGTACAAGATGAGTGAAAGGGAAGAGCCTGTTATCATATCCATATTTTCTGGAGAATGTTTTTCGAGAATATTTAGCAGGCCTTGTAAATAATATGTGTGTGTTCACAGCTATGAGACATATGTCGATGAACGCTACAAGGAATCTTTGAAACGTCAGGGCCGTGCAGACCAGTTAGCCGACGTGGACATCATTGCAGGTTTGGACCTACTAGCGGAGCAGAATCAGTGGAGTCGTTGCCTGGAGACAGCCAGCCAACACAGTCAACAAGTGTTGCACAAGTATGTGGCTCTGCGGTCTACTCAGCTCATACAGGTACTTTAAACTATGTATTACAGTCGAACTTGGTTATAGTGTCATCGAAGGGGCCAAACAAATTTTGGTGTTACGGCAGAGTGACATTATAAAAAAGTTACCAACAAAACACTTTTAATAGCTTGTAGGCAAGGACATTTCACAAATTTCATATTGCATTTAACTTATAAATGAAAAAATATTTTTAAAAAACATGTACTGTATCGTATTTATATAACTTACATTTAGGCCTGTTCCCCTTAGTAATCTGTAATTTTCTCTTGAATGGACAGAACTTTTCTTTTTATACTACAACTGCCACGATTATAAAAAATGTAGGCCTACGTATAATGACTACCAACTAACTACACAATGAATACCAAAACTAACGATGAACTTATAAAACACGAGAAAAACACCTTTGCTTTGCACTTAGATATACACATGAGACAATTCCAGCCAGCTCATTGACAATGAAGAAGGGTTAGTCCTCTCTTCATTTTGAACTTGAAGCGCCCCACGATTCCCGCAACCTTCTCCCTAATTTTGTTTTGCCATTCAGTCTATTATTAGACCAGCGCACTGTTTGACCAGTACATCCCGACTCGCTATAAAATGGATCATTAGGAATTGGCCAGTTTTAAACATACATTTAAATACAATTTAAAGTAAAATAACTACTAAGGTTTTGACGCTACACCCAAGTGGTAGTGACGCTAAAACAGAGGGTTTTATAACGTTAATAGATGACAATTTGACCAGACTGCTGAAAAAATGACGCTACTCCTGAGTTGACGGAATATTCGAGGCCGTTATAACCAAGATCAACTGTATTAAGATTTTATTTGGCATTGTGTCTCACTACTCATCAAGGCTATACGCTTATATATTAATTTAATTACATGAATGTGTTATGGAGGAGAAGGTTGAATTATTAGGAAGTGTATCTGCATCTGTGTGAAGGTAGAGTGGAAAACCATTCAATTCCATCATTAAAAACCTTCAATTCGAAAGTAAAATTCTGTATTTGACAATTATGAAGCTTTTTTTAAAAAAAAAGTTAAAAACACATTTATATTGGTTTTTTCCCCTGCTTATATTTCCACCACAAATTAGTGTTTGTATAGAAAGAAATTAAATAGCAATTTGTGATAATAACTCAATTTATCATTTTATGACTTTACATCCATTAATGTTTCCAGCCTGTGGATTGGGTCAGTTTTTTTGATTCAAGCCATATATTTTCCCCTTATGGCTTGCTAGGTCTGTTGTAGCTTCATATGCCATAAAATCCAACTTAATACTAGGATCGGCACAACATCCAGTCTCCGGCTGTTAATTTATCATTGTGAAAGGGTAAATCAACATTTCTCCAACAATAAATTTTTCGACTGTGCCTGGAATCGAACTCGGGACCCTTAGCTTAGTAGATAGACACACTACCGACTGAGCTAAGGTGCATTTTAAGACTAAATATATTAATTATGTTTGTAATATAGCATTTTGTAAATTAAATTTAATACCTAAACTTATGTAGCTATGCAAAGTAAACTATCTTTATCCTACATTAAACTTTTTTTATATATTTGAACTTAGCTTTAGCTTCAGGAATATCTAATATTATTCAATTTGACTTCACTCAGAATTGAAATAGTGCATTGAATCGTTCTTAATATTAGAATTATCGCTACTACGATTCTTAGCTCTCAATAAAACTGGCAACTAAACAAAATGGCAACATTCAAAACAGGTGATAATCGATTATCTCTCATATTAGTTCAGTTGCCGTTTCACTTAAATGCTGGCAAATTGTAAAATACCGTAATGGCCCGAATATAATACGACCCTGAATATAACACAACCCTAACATTTTGAAGTGATCTACATGAAAAATAAATGGTCTCGAATATAATACAACCTGATATTATGACAGTAACAAGAGTCAAAACTTAACAACTTTGACATATTTTTATTTAAAAGCAATAGTTAAGAGAGACTGTCAGAATATATGAATTGATTCTAAGCAAACCATTGATATATAATACGTAGACCACGAATGACAATTTTCCATAATATATCTATATATCTTTCATTAATTGGTATATCACAATGTGTATATCGAAAGCTACAATATTACTATCAAATTAAAATTGCTGCTCTCCTATGATAATATTCTTTGTCTCTTTTCAATTTTGAATGTTTTATTATCTCTTTGATAGGGGTCTGCGAGCTTGGGTTTTTTCATTCGAGTTAAACTCGAGTCGAGTATTTCTAAAAGCTCCCGAGTTTAAGTATAAGCCTATTCATAATTTTAAAATGTTAAAAAGTATAATAAAACACCTGTTTTTAAAATTTGACAATACTAATTTTTGAAAAAACGGTTAAATAATGGGAATATCGGTTTTTAAATCGGTAATAACACTTATAAATCACAATTTAAAAAAAAAGAACAACATTCAAATAAAAATCTAATAAAAAACAAATAATTAAAATGGTTTCAACACTCATGTCTTTAAGGACATTAAATGCCAGGCCTCCATTGTGGGTTTTGTAGCTAAACGTATTAATTAATACGAGTTTTAAATATCTTCAGTTTGAAAACATATAATATAATATATTTTTGATATAACATTTTTAATTCAACATAAATTATTATTTTAGAAAGAGACCAGGTAAAAGTATTAAAAAGAATCATTCAATTATTTAGTAATCTTCTTAGTTCATTTTATTTTCATTGCTTTGTCATGGCAATACAAGTAAACAATTTTGAATTTTAATCAAGTATAATTCAAAATGGACAACAATACTGAATAAAAGTGGTTTTAGAGCTTTATTATGTTATTAATGTGAAAATTGAAATGAATTTTTAACAAATTGTTAAGTAACCGAATGATTTATAAGTGAAAATGCTGGTATTATAATGTATCAGCTTGGAATAGCAATAATTGACCAAAAATCAAGTATTTTAATCAATATTTTTATTGGCGAAGCTTCATGATTGTTGGAGCAGGAATTTTTTCGAATTGAAACCAAAGCTGATAACTGTTTCAAAGCCAAGTCAAAGTTTTGAAGCTTTACACACTCCTGCTATCCTAAGTTTGTGAATGGTATTATTGGTTTTTCAGGAAGGTTTCACGTTAGAAGCTCTGAGTCTGTACTCTAAGTATGAAGCTCCATTATTTCCTCAAAATTTCAACATCTACAAGCGTCTCGCCATCGACATGTTTGGAATGAAGGGTCTGTCGAGTCCGGACTCGTACACCAGTTGGACACAGCTCAGAGCCATGTTGCTACATTTGGTAAGTTGGTTAGTTTGCACCTGTTCTGTCCACTGGGATGACATTTTTTTTATTAGAGCTGTGCATGACTCAAAAATATCCCACTCTCGTTTCAAAGGTTAAAATTTTGAAAAAAATGAAATAGTAAATAGTTTCATAAGAAATTTACAAACCAAACCGAGAATTTATTATTTCTAACAATACTGTAAAGACCCAAAAATAGTCCGCTTTTTTCCTCAAAAACAACCTTCATTAAGAAATGTTTTCATTATAGATATTTTTTTCAATATTAAACTTTGACATTATACGCTATTAAATTACAATAAAATGAATTATTGCCTAGTGGCTTGGAAATATATAATAATACAGTGTAGAAACACTAAACATTAATGTTAAGAAATTGATAGTGAAGTAAGCCAACCTGGAAGGATAGTTAGGTTACGCCTGGATAGAAACAAGCATACCTCTCTCTTAATTTTTTCTTGTCTTTTCTTCTTAAACCTTTTACACTTCCCAATTTTAATTTTTTCACACGTCCACATTACACATAGTTTTAAATTTTCAGAAATATTTCTTTTCCATATAAAGACTCATTTAAAACACACAAAGTACAAATAAATAAATATAAAACTATGTGTAATGTGGAAGTGTAAAGAAGTGAGAATTGGGAAGTGGAAAAAGTTAAGGAAGAGAAAAAATGAAGAGTGAACAGAGAAGTTTGTTTGTTTCCTTTCAGTTTGAATTCCTTCACTATAAATTACTTTACAAAATTAAACTATAAATAGTATCATTACACCTATCACTATTTTACTAATTGCATTTAAAATATGTTCGAGTTATCTTAAGTTTACATGATTGTACTTTCAAAGGAAGTTTTCTCATCTTGTTTTCCCTCCCGTCGCGATATTCATTTTATGTTCTTGTTTAAATATCAAATCAAATTAGAAAATTGGTGATGGCAAATCTCTAATTTTTATGATCCACAAACAGTTAATAAAATTCAACCTGTATAAAACTATGTGATTTCCAATCCAAATCTGAATTTTTCTTGGACTTATATCCAATTTAAAATTTCAAATTCAAATAGATCTCAGGCCCAGATTTTATAGAATCTAGTTGGAAAATCAAATCTAAAATGGGAACTTTTGAAAAATATAATTCTTTAAAGACTTTTTTTATAAATACATTATTTCATTTGAGCATATACATTTGGAGTTTGGTAATGTTAACTAATCATTCATTAATGTTTAAGTCACCTATTTTTTTTATTGGATACACATCCAAATTGCATCTATAATCTAGGCTAATACTTGGTTTTTAATTAATGACATTTAGTTATAAAATACTTGATTCAGAACATTTCATTTTAGAAATTATAAAGCTATTGTTCCTTTTGTCACTGTTGAATTTATGACTTGAGTAGTCCAGTTACTTTGTTCATCTTTAGAACTATTTAGTATGTAATTTACTCCTTTTTAATTCTTGTACATGACGTCAGTGAGGTTATAACGTAGCCTACTTTATTCTGTACCATTTAATATTGTCATCCTCTGCATAATTAAATATTAAAACATTTAAGTTAGTACGTACGATTTATTATATTAGATCTTAAAAGTCACATTGTAAAATATGATTGCATATATTTGCTATACATTTTGTATTCCCACTGCCCAGAGTGAAGGCATGAAGCTGGCAGATGAGCCCCAGCCTACTCTGGTAAAGGAGTTTGAAGAGCTCCTTTTAATATGCCACTACTATGCATGCCGCTGCTCCTTCAGGGAGGTGAAGTCCTTGGAAGGTTTGGTGGCCAAACTATCAATAGCTCTGCTTAGACACAGTGACATTATCCCAGCAGACAAGGCCTTCTATGATGCGGGGACAGACTGCAAGGTGAGTTTCTATTAGCGGAGAAGATATGACACAGGGACAGACTGCAAGGTGAGTGTCTATTAGCGGAGAAGATATGACACAGGGACAGACTGCAAGGTGAGTGTCTATTAGCGGAGAAGATATGACACAGGGACAGACTGCAAGGTGAGTGTCTATTAGCGGAGAAGATATGACACAGGGACAGACTGCAAGGTGAGTGTCTATTAGCGGAGAAGATATGACACAGGGACAGACTGCAAGGTGAGTGTCTATTAGCGGAGAAGATATGACACAGGGACAGACTGCAAGGTGAGTGTCTATTAGCGGAGAAGATATGACACAGGGACAGACTGCAAGGTGAGTGTCTATTAGCGGAGAAGATATGACACAGGGACAGACTGCAAGGTGAGTGTCTATTNGCAAGGTGAGTGTCTACTGGTGGAGAAGATATGACACAGGGATATACTGCAAGGTGAGTGTCTACTGGTGGAGAAGATATGACACAGGGATATACTGCAAGGTGAGTGTCTACTGGTGGAGAAGATATGACACAGGGATATACTGCAAGGTGAGTGTCTACTGGTGGAGAAGATATGACACAGGGATATACTGCAAGGTGAGTGTCTACTGGTAGAGAAGATATGACACAGGGATATACTGCAAGGTGAGTTTCTACTGGCGGGGAAAGGGAAAGTTGCAAATGCACAACTAAATTTAAATTACATTGACAATTGGACTCTTTTCATAGTCAGATTAATGTATCAATTTCGACAACCTAACCTCCAAATACATTAGCTATGTTGAGCTGTACTATAGTCCCTCATAGGCTCTATAAATTAGGGGTGTGAGAGTAGGAATTTTTACACTTAAAGTCGACTTTTATGGAAATGGTGTTTTTTTTTTTCATTTCAAGTAATACAAAGCCATTATTTTAACTACAAATATTTCAAGACAAAAAAGAAATATTAAGCTCATCTTTTAACTAAGAAATAATATCTTAAAATCAAACTTAGGGCAAATGACCTGAACAAGTAATAAGATGCAGTGCTTAGAAAATCAAACCCATTTTTTTTTATTTATATAAAATTATAAATTTCAAGAATTCAAATTTTTAATGTTTCATATAAATGTTCCTGTTGATTTCGATCAACTAGAACTTGACTCAAAATAATTTTTGTTAATACTTTTACAATCCTAAATAATAAACTTAATGATTTTAAAGTAAAATAATAATTTGTTAAAATGTCTTTAACTATTAAGGATCAGGAGCTGGTAAAATGATTAAATAGTTAACACTGTAATTAACTTTTTTTTAATAATAAAATTTGTCACTGTCAATTGCCCCGCCCCCTCTATATTTGTATTGTTGTTATGTGGCAGGCAGTGAATATGGACAGTGAAGCGTTTGTGTTCCTGAACCACTACCTAGACCTGACCGAGGCTACAGAGGAGGGTAACCTAGACCTGGTGGACTACACAGATTTCTCCAACACAGATATACCGACAGAGATCCAGCTGCCAGCCACCCCCTACCTGAGCCCCCTGGAGCATGAGGAAGTGAAGGAGTGGATTCTCACAGTGTCCATGGACCAGAAAATAAGCCAGACTCTACCTGTAGATGAACGAGGACTGTTTCCAGCCACATTGGGAGGGGCTTTGCCCTGTGTGGTGTCAGGATATCCTGTGTTGCCCGGCAGGGGGCGTAGTCCTGTGGAACTGGGCCGCCCAGGCCGGTTGGCTAATAGAGATGATTGGAACAAGCTTATCATGGCTGCTAAGATGTCACCAGAGGCTAATGTCACTGACGTGTTGGGATTCCTGGAGGAATGGTGTGGTGCAGCGCCCACAATGTTACTACAGTGAATCAATATAGAGGGCTTTCAATTTAGAACTATCTAAACTTACACAGGTTGACAGTTGCACGTTCCATTCACAACTCGCCTCAAATCGTTACAGAACTCGACACATGCACGTTTCATTCACAACTCTTTCCTATACAACTTAGGTTTATATCTAAATAGGCCCTCTTTTTTTACAACATAAAACATTTTTCTAAACTATTCTGACTTCAACCTGGTTTCTGTAATATTTCATATAGTGCAAAATAATTATAAAAGTGGCTTTTAAAGATTAAATTATACACAAAATATACCATCACACTTATTCGCATAAATACACATCTATTATGTTAATGTTATTATTTGGAATTACATTTATTTACTTTTGTGTCATAGATAATCACAGTTGTATAAACTAATATTTTTGGAGTCCAACAGTTGTTTTTGTGAACGGTTTAGTAACTAAATCTTAAGAGTTAACCAGTCTTATGGATAAGAATGTGGCTCACTTTTATTCATTCTAATTAGTTTGAATATATTGATGCTTTATTGTGTAAGTTGTTATTAAAATTCACACCATGAATTTTTTTATTTAATAACCTTTTAGTTAATCTTAGAATCCATTTTCAGAATGTATTTGATACTGGTATTTATACCAAAATGGCTTAATTAAAAATAAACAAATATGATTTAAATAAAAAATTTAATGTGCATATTCTTCTCCTTCCAAAAATTCTACAAGATTACAAAATTTAAGTATAGGCTATTATTCAAGCCCTTAAGTGTAACCAATTCAGAGTTTTGGTCCATTTTCCTGACTCTATTCAAAAATACTTTTGGCATATACCACTACATTTTAACTTATTTGAAACCATACGATTTTATCTCTTTCTGATCAAATTGTTGAACTCTGATAATGTTTTTAATGAATGTGGCGGGTAAGTTTAAATTTAAATTATAAATATGAAAAATAAACAAATATAAGTGTAAAATTACTGTTGATGTTATTTCCTGCTTGAAAATTTCCTTAAGTCAAAATTACTTTCCGACTAGTTTTAGTGTGTGTTAGTTTTGTAAATCTAGCACTAGCAGTAAATTTAAAATATTTTTATTATTTATTTATTTGAGGTATTTATAGTGCACTTTGTTGTGTATTGTATGTTTTTACATTTTCAATGGGCGTTTTGTCTTTCTGTTGGCATGGGCCTGTAGTATTTTGTTTTGTTTATCTAAAATGAAGCGACTGAGCAGGGTCCTTTTGTGCGCGTGATATAGTAAAATAATAATAATTCAGTGGCCCTCCCGGTTGTTGTAAATAGGGATTCCTCAACTGTCAATCCCGAATACACTCTCCGAAAGGACTGATTATATCAGCACACGAGAATGTATATGGGCGAGAGCAAAAGAGCCAACCAATTTTGCAGAAGAAGGTATTTTCACATTTTACATACCACAACCAAAATGGGACTGACAGCTTTAATTCCCTTCTGAAGAAAGTTGAATCACAGATTTTTATCACTCAAAAAACATTTGTCGACCTCGGCTGGGGTTGAACCCATGAACATCGAGTACTGATGTGAGCATTTTACCCCAAGACCACTGAGGTTGACAAAATTTGAAATGAAAACCTTAATTTGTATTATGTAATGTTGTTTGAAATATAAAGCTGTGAAGTTCAACTAAAATGTATTACAACGATGTGCAAGAAGACATCTTAGATTTCCATATTTTTAGTCAGTCTTGTGTAGTACGACTAAATGTTTATATTAAAAATAACACTGGTCCAGTCATTTTTATACTTTAATATGTAGTATGTTTGTTTTGTATTTTAAGTATAAAAACTGATTAATAAAATTTCATATTGGCTCGAGTATAGTGCGATGTTTTTCTCCTAAAATGTCCTTCTAAAAACAGTACAAATATTATATGCACAGCCCAATGAAAAAAAATGCAGATTTTTATAGAGGTCTACTTTGTAGCATGTTGGAACCGTACCAGTCATTGGGAATCATCGGTGTCAGGTCTAGTATTAAACTCAGTCATAAGGGGGGAGGGGGTGGGGGGGAATTTCTACCCTTCTGTATCAGTGAAATGTTAATTCAGTAGGTCAGTGGCAGTGTAATTTGGTGGCAGAATCTGTGCTGTGTTACTGATATTAAAAAAATATCACATGTGATAGATCTACATGTGGGTGATAATGTTGAAAAGGCTTCCTCTGCGTTTTAAGTAAATAAAGGAATGAAAAGAAGATACGATATGAATTTTAAATTATGAGAAACACATGCATGTTGTGAACAAGTTTGGTATTTCCAGCTAATATACAACTTTGAAGAAAACTTTAGGAGTTCCTGCAATCAAAAAAAAGCTTTCAGAGGGCCTAATAAAACTGTGTCAAAGTTGTTTATTTTTTACCTTGAGGTATTTCGAGAGCTTTTATTTTTCATGTAAAACACCTTCCAAATTTTAAGGTTGTATTATGTGCAAGGCCGTACCATATATTTGTACACTTTGGGAAAGGAGTCAAGTGGGTTGTGGGACCTCGTTCCCATTAGATCCTCTTTAACTAATTTTTAGGGGTATGTGAAGATTCGTAAACAACTTGTGTTAAATTACACAATTATTATGTTCAATTTATATCATTTTGTGCCTTTATGCGCATAACAAATTAATGTTCATGTGATAATAACATTGATTATTTTAGAACAAACTATGTTAATTATGACACCTGAATTAGACTCTCGGCACAGGACTCCTGGCTATCTCAATAGTTAGATCATTGGCATACTAAGCCAAAGGTCTCATTTTCGATTCCCGTGTCCAAGTGTCAATTTTAAATTTAAAGAATATGACATTTAGATGTGGCTATAACCATAACTAACAAATATAATAATGTATATTTGTACAGTTGTCATTGTACTATAGGAAGCATAAAGCCCTCCTGAGTCGAAAGTGGCTACACTATCTAATAGCTCGTGTTCTTAATTGATCACTCGTAAGTGTCTGGCCATTTCCACATGTACATCACAGAGACCGCCTTGAGACACGAGTGGAGAATGACCCTGGGCAACGGACAACTCCTGGATAGCTCAGTGGTCAATCATGTGGTCACCGAAGCAATTGTATAAAACCCACCCAATGGTATTTCAAGGTTTTAAATTAATGTTAAAAGGATATGCACATTCTCAGAATGAGCGAGAGAATTCCATCAAGAGTTATTTATTTTATTTCTTTACAAGTTTGTCTACTAAAGAGTAGAATAGTAGGGTATTTACAGAGATAATATAAACCAAACAACGTTCAATAACTTGATGAATTTTAGTCAATATATGTGTACCCTTTGTTTACCATTTAAGGTTGCAAGCTCACTATGCATTATTCCAATATGGTATAGCTTTCAAGATAGGTCCATAATGTTATCTGTCAAGTTAAGACTGATACTGTTCAGTGTACACATTAATTAACAGGAAAAACAATTTTATTGGCTGAATACTTGAACTTAAATAATATACTACTTTCTAAATAATTATTTCAACATTTTAAAACTTTAAGCAACTATTGTCCTGTTAAATTATCCGACCATACTAATTCTCTATACTATCACTTTAGAGTTTAGACTGTAAATGTTTTACAGACTCTCCCCCTCCCTCCATTTTTGTTTAGATACATAAATTCCAATACAAACATATAAATATGTGCAGTAAGTATTTAAAGCTCTCCCCCCATTTTCTACAACATATTTCTTGGCCCACTTGTGCAAAACATATATAATTCCCATGCATTATTATTCTCTTTGTTTAAAATTGTGTTTAATTAGTGAATAAATTTCATTATTCCAATTTGAAATACTGCATGTCAAATATGTCCACTGTATACACACATTATTTTTTTCAGTTCCCCTTTAGAAACTATTCTTTGATGAGCTGCCCCCATCTCTAATTAGTGTTATAACCAGTGCTTAAACCAGGACAAACCAACATATATATATAGCCTTAACTCATATTTCTAAATATTTATACACTTAACACACGTTTCAACCACGTCAACTGAAATGTTTAAGCATTATTATAAATGCAGTTGAACATATCTAGCTAGACACATGGCACTAAAATATCAGACTCACGTCAAGGGTGTGCAAAGTCCAATTCCAAGCTAACCTACATTGAATACATTTAATATTCTTGAAACCAAATAGAAGACAGAATTATTTTTTTTGTTAATAGTTTTGTGCATGAAAAAATATTTTGTTTATTTTTATAACTTTATGCACTCGAACCATTTAGAAAATCCTTTGTTGCACAATTGTTTATAATACAGTGAAACCTCTTGTTAACAAATACATCTGAATAGTGTATTCGTCTTTATAGCAAACAGTTTAAATTTCCCTGGCAAAATAATATTGGCTTTTATGGTAACACAAACTCTCAAAATAGACTTTTTAAATAAAGGACACAGACACTGTTAGAAGTTGTCTACAATCATAATCAATAATTACTATACTTCAAGGTCGCACCTCCCTAGCCCTTCTGAGCTTTCAGCAAGGGTTGTTTCATCAGTTTAGTTTGTGCTTGCGTATGCATATAGGTCTACTGTTCACATTTCATTTTGTTTGTGTATTCTGAGAATAATGCAATCTGTAAAGTAAGGTATGTACAATAGTTATTTGTCATAATTTTCCTGCATACAATACTGCACACTGCCGTTATTATATTTATGTAGTTAATATAGATTAAACTGTTCAAACACCATGGTTTAAATAAATATATAGATCCAAATAACGGACACTTCTTACTGAGAGACTTTTTTTCATCTTAGAAAGTGTACACTATTAGGAGATTTAACTGTATTTCTTTATAATTCGAAAAATCAAACTATCATAACATGCATTCAATTACTTAAGGTTGTTTGTATGGATATGAATTTGTTGACAAAGAGTATTTTAGCTGTCGCTATTTTTATTGGAGAAGTTTTGTGATTGTTGAAACAATTTTTTTCATGCAAAGTCAAAGTTTCAAAGCTTTGCACACCCCTTCTCAATATAAAACAATAAGAAATTGCATACTCACATTTGAAACAAATTAAATGTGTTTGTAATATAGTAAAAGTTTGTTACTTGCGTAGCAATGTGTGAACATTCATAAAAGAAAATACAATTTAATCAAGGCAATAGACTACTAAACGATGACAATGCTATGGTAAAATTAAGAGAGCCTTTCATTGAAAATGTATCTAATTTAACATAAACACTTTTCTCCTTGTCTTGAGATTTATGTGGCTAGGAGTTTTCAACCATTCTGTTTAACCACAAATTAGATTTTAAATACTGAAATACTTGATGGTCACATCTACACAGTTTTTTTTATAAATAAAAACACTCCCTTGTGTGAGCTAGCAAGTGAGCTATATCGACCGAGCGACCTTAGAGTGTCAAAATTTGCAGATAGAGGGTGTCATGTGGTTAGCACAATGAACCTTTCGGCCATTAATCTCAGTTTTCTAAACTGGAGTCGCTACTTATTTATTCAAGTAGCTCCTCATTTGTTGTCGCAAGGCTGAGTTTGACCCTGTTCCAGACCCACTGCTTCAGATAAATTTTGAAAATGTAGGGTTTCTAACCCAGGACCTTTGACTACTAGACCACAGGTGGTACTTTACTTATAAATATATATAAAATTGGATGTTTTTAAAATATTTTACTGAAAGCCCTAGTCTATTTATATTAATATATTTTTAAATACCATTAATTCATAATAATTACAAATGAATATACAGAAGGCACCACTTATTGTGATCACGGATAATGTTATCATATTATATTTGGAAGAAGGTACAGGAAAGGTGGATAGAAACATATAAAAGGGGGACAAACACAATATGGCCCTTACAATGAAAAGAAGAACACAGTTCACACTTTACACTGCTGCCAATGGACAAAGAGGTAATGGATGTCTCTTAAAGAAAATTGATCGTCACCGCCCAATCCCCCGACCTAGGTTTCATTCTATCGGAACTCATCAGGGAGGAGTGTGTAACGCGCAACGCAACTTCCTAAAAGAGAAAACCAAAAAACAAAAGAGGAGAAAAAAA
>CABFOV010001489.1:92380-115595 GCA_902141375.1 Timema poppense
GGGGGGGGCACTATTTCAATATGGGTTGACTCATCTTCAATCCTTGGTCCAACAATTTTCCCAAAATTTTACGAACACAATCCACTTTTTCAAACTCTTACAAGACATTAAAAACAAAATTCCCAACAATGCGTTCTTGGTCACCATATATGTCAATTCACTTTACACCAACATACCCAAGGACTTCTTGCAATGGAACATTTTCTGAACAAACGACCACTCAATACTAAGTCACCCACTGTCTTTCCAGTAGAATTCGCTGCCTACATTATACTTGAAAAGAACAATTTCCGCTTCCTGGACAAACACTACCTCAAAATTTGAGTGACAGAAATGGGTAAATGTACAGCCTCTTCTTATGCTAACCTCTTCATAGAAAAACTAGAAACCAGTTTTTTGGATCTAAAACCTTGCAATCGCTAGATGGATGACATTTATTGACGACATCTCCATGATTTGTACAAATTCCGAAACTAATTTACTACAGTTCCTAAACATGTTATATAACCATAGCACACTCACATTCACCTTAACATTTCACTACACCATGTCACATTTTCCTTCATGAGAGGGGAAAAAAAACCAGTCCACACCAAAGCCACCAACCATCAACCGTAACTCCATTTCCAAAGCAACCATCATCTTCATGTAAAACGCTCTTCCCCATAGCCTAGCTACCAGAGCCAAACGTATATGTTCTCAGGAACAAGCAATGTCAACAAATTTTCAAGGCTTTCAATGCCCGAGGAATACCCTAAACACATAGTCAACAGTCAAATAAACAGAGCCCAATCAATCCAATCAAGAAACAACCTTCCAATGACATACCTACCTCTCACCACCCAGTATTATGAAGGACAGGACAAAGGCTACAATATCCTGACCGCATCACCTCTCTCACAAAGCTTCTCAACAACAGTGCTCCAAGAATCACATTCAACCCCCACTCCCCCTGATTCGTGCAAAATTCTGGTCAATCCTAAATGGCCAGACTCAGCCCCAAAGAACAACAAAAAACATTAGGTCAAAGGTTCCTACCCATGCAACAAACCAAGATGCAGTACCTGCCAAATTCACCACCTCCCGCCTCATTCAACAGCAGACTCACACAAATGGAATACCCCATTAAAGGCCGCTATGACACAGTTCCACAGAAAATCTTAGAGACAGGTTACACTTCAACTACTGCATTGCTGAATACATTTGCCTCACCACAGAAACACTCAGACAACGACTGAGTGACCACAATTTTGATACCAACTACAACAACCCTGATAAACCAGTAGCACTTAATGCTCAAACACATAATGCAGATTTTTATGTATGCTATAGTACTAGAGTAATTGCAATCCTCCTAGCTTCGTAAGTGAAAACTTGCTCACCAATATATAACCAAATCCTGGCACCCCATCTTAGATAGTCGTTTTTCCTTTTCTTGCAAACAGGCCTACTCACACCAGTCAGTGATTTCTATATAAACAATAATAATCAATTATAACTGAAAATTTAATAACTCAATAATTAAATATAACATAAATACAACATTCTTCTATTCATCTACCAAGAGTCAAGACACAAGTTTGAACAGACAACTGCAGAATCTAGGTGACCATGTTCTACCTCTGCTGAAGGCAGCTCGTGATGTACCCTGAAACTTTCATAATTATGTGTTTTGTTTTGAATTGTGAATTTTGAGGCTTACAGTTTTCTGGTGTGTAAACCTTGCCCTTCTATCTTATTTTCAATGTTTAAATTAAAATAGTTGTTTGGCACCATTTTTCCTTTAATATTTACAATTTGTAATTTCCAAACACAAAATATATAGCTATAGAATAAAAGTTAGACTTTTGATTTATTTATATTGGCCTGTTATGCTGAGAGCTATAAATCACGGTATGTTTTAATCAAATCTAGACTCAATCCAAGCAAATATTTGCAAATTTATATCATGGTTAAGTGGAAAGTTTCAAGTACCTGAGAAGTGTGATTGAGGAAAGAGGAGGAAACAAAGATAAAGTGGAGAAAGGGGGAGGCAAGCAGAGGCCTTTTACAAAAGCTCAGAAGTCTGGTCTGGAGTAGAGATGTGCAAGTGCAAAGGAATGATGTACAGGGCATACTATGTTCAATATTGTAGTATGTATCAACATAACATTTCTGTGGAGATGGCTAGGCGTGACAATGATGGGCGGGGAGAGAAAGAGAGAGTGAAAAAGTAACCCCTGCGTGAAGCTTAGAATAATCTAAGTCGAAAGTCAAATCTGCTTCGATTTCGACATCTTCAATAACCTTCGCATATTTGAAAAATTTTAAAGGATAAAACTTTGATAAATTATCAAACTATTTAATTTTATCTTACTAAATATTACGTTTTTCAATATTTGATAATTTTAAAAGTTACTAAACAGAATTTCAACAGTGACTAGTAATTTAACACAACGTAAGCATGGATAAAAAATGGGTAAGTACCTATAAAGAAATAACACCATGGTCACTGGTATGAAGCAGAGAAAGCGCTTTAGTTGTGATATCATCGCAGTTTGGTCCTTAATATTCTATCTCTTTGAAATTATCTATGATAAATTTACAAGTGCATTTTGACACAGAAGTTTTTCATAGTGTTTTCACATCTTATTTATTATTCAAAATAGCCGATACGGAAAGTAGGAAATTAAGACGGAATTTGATTTACAATTATTATCAGAGAAATGCAGATAAAAACACATGCATATATAAAGTTTGCAAAATAATATTATAAATTTCCACGATGTAAATAAAAATTAAAACCTAATTAAGAATCAAATAGCCAAAGCTATTAATTATGTTTTTAGTGAGGATTACTCCATTTAGATATACTATGAAAATTGAAAAATGACACCTGGACACAGAAATCAAACCCAAATTGAGCCAAAGGTCCTGGGTTTGATTCCTGTGTCCAGGTGTCATTTTTCAATTTTAAGAATAAAACTTAATTGAAAAGTTACTAAGTTTATCAGTAAGCCTGCATGCATTAGTTATTAATATAGCCTTTAGGTAACAAATAAGAACATTTTCCTGGCTCTTGTTACTGACAAGATCTAGAAAATTAATTAACTTAAAAATTAAAAGTGGTGTTAAGTGACAACAAAAATCCTAGGAAGCTTCAACTTCGACTTTTCTTCGCAAGTTTCAAGATTCGCTTCACATTTAAAAAGTGGCCTTCGCACACCCGTAGTATGGACATGCGAAAAGGATGGAAGAGGTAGGATGCTCAAATTGGAGGTAGTGGGCAGGTGGTCAAGAGCAAGACCCAGGTACAAGGGGCTAAGGGAGTGTGGAGAAGAGATGAGTGGTAGGAGGAAAGAAGTAAACGGAGAGGCTAATGTTCGAGACAGACCCTGTCAATGGCAGGAAACTGTGTGTTGTGATGATGATGATGAGGTTTAGATGTATGTTATTCGATTCATGAAATAAATAGTAGTTGACTTTTAAGGATTAAACAATCCATTTACTTGGGGTTGAAACTTTAAAATGTGATTAATAAATAGTTAAATTATAATTATTGTGAATTACAAGCAAGCTATATATCACACCCAACAAAACAAAGAAAAAAAAAAGTGTCAGTCCCATGTACATACAATAAAAAAAGTTCCATTTTTTTATACATATTTTAAAAATAATTATGGACACACACACATTGGGAAACATTTAACTTTAACTTTTGGTGTTAAAATTAATATTGAATCAAAGTGAAACATACTAAATATGTGTAAGCCTTTGTTATTAAAGATGCATTAAACTTAACCTTTTTGGGAGCAACATAACATATAAATGTAATGAAAAAGAGCATTTTCATGTTTTAAGATAGGGAAAACATTTGATCAGGGCTGCCGTTTTCAAGGATTTTAGAGCTATATACAGATCACAAGATTTGGAGTGTTTTCAAGGATATTATTGCTCTTATTTTTTAGGTTAACATTAGAGGCTAAGGCAACAATATTAATAGATATTGATTTCAATCAATCAATTCTTCAATTCAAACTTATAAAAGTTAGGCCCAAGTAAGCTTAACAAAAAAAACTAGGTTGAGTTAAATAATATTCATAGTAAAACTCTGTCAAATAATGTGAATTTCCTTAAGTCTTCAGGGAATTCACACAATTTGACAGAATTTCACTATCAATATTATTTAACTTAACATGGTTGTTTTTTTTAGCTTGCTTGTACCTAACAGGATCACGTTTAAAGGCTTAAATGAACAATCGAAATAGATACCAGTATCTAAGAATATTATATATATATATAATATTATTAGATAAATATAATATATATATATTTATAATATTCTTAGATAAATATTATATATATATATATTATGTTTATTAATTATTTACTGTAATTTTCATGCCAAAAACAGAACTTATAAAATGCAATGATGGCAGTCCTGAACATGAAAGATGTGCTCCTTGTTACATTACATTGAAAACTAGTTGGATAATGTAAAATATGTTGTACTGGAAAGAAAAATGTGCAGTTCAGGAGTTTCAACCTGACTACCTTAAAAAAGATCAACTCAAATGACTTTACCCTCCATTGTGGACCATTATGACAATATAAGCTCATAAATACAAGCAAGGCCGTAGCCAGCCAATAATTTCAGGGGGGGTTTGGTGAGCACATCCCCCAATTGCTGGAAGATAAAAAAACATTATAAATGACAAACGGTTCTAGAAGCTCTCTGAAGAGTTTTTTTATGATAAAATAACCCCGTAGCTGCCGAAGGGTAGGAAATTTTCTAAATATTAAACACTTTTTGAAGCTCTGTGAGGTTTTTTATGGTAAAATAACCCCCAAAATGCCGAACGCTAGGAAAATTTCTGAATATTTAACACCTCTAGAAGCTCTTTGAAGTGCTTTTTATAATAACACAACCGCCTAATTTGTATTTGTATTTTAATTTTTATATCGTTTGAACCATAAATAAAGCTATATATATTTTGTTCATAAAATTTCGCGGGGGGTTTGAACCCCCAAAACCCCCCCCTGGCTACGGCCTTGAATACAAGTACACAGTGTAATAACTTTGACTAGCGATAAGAGTAAAATATATTCATTAACAAAATGTATTTTAATCTATTTTGTTAGAAATAAAAGCTAGCTCATTCAAAGGATTCAAATTCCTGAAGTGGGTTGTGAATATAACTGCCAGTGGTACATAAGGACAAAGCTCCCTTCGCAGCAGGACCCAACCACAAGGACCGAGATACAATATACAAGTTGAATGTTGACTCTTGTAAGGAGAGTCTAGTGTTCAGTGCAGGCTGAAGAGATCTCCAGCTGATGGCAGGGGTGCCAACCCTCCCGTAACGTCGGGCAGCTGAGTTAGATCAGGAAGGTTCTGTAAGTGTGACTTCACCTCCTGTCTCACAGCATATACCTTCCTCAGCTTCTCGGAGTACTCCTGAAAACAACACAGTATGGTTACTCAACAAGGATCAAGATGTACTGGTTTCAGGAAGTTCTGATCTACATTTTAAGGACTTTAAACTCCAGCAATATATATTTCCCCTTAGTACATAAACTTATAGATACTTTAATTAGAGAAGAGATTAATCCAATTTTTCTCAATCTTAGAAAACATGACATGGTTTTAATTTTAATCCCTGCATCTTATTACTTGTTTGAGTTTTATGCATATGTACTGATCACACTAATATTTAGAGGATGAGGAAGGTTGAATTTAGAGGAAGTGTACATGCATTTTTATAGAGGGAATGTGGTAAAACACTTAGGAAAAGCCACCCTCAGTACTCCTGACCAAGATTTGAACCCTGATCTTCCTGTAATTGGTTGCTCAGTCTTTTGTGGGTGTGAAGCCTTAGACTCATTCCCAATGAAGCAAATAAACAAGGGTTTGTGAAGCTTCAACTTGGCTTTGAAACAAATATCGACTTTGCTTAGAAAAAGTTCTGGCTGTAATAGTTATAAAATTTAGTCAATAAAAATATTGAAAACTAAAATACTCAATGTTCAACTACTGACATTCCGAGCCATTAAAAACATAACAAATTAATCTATTCATATGAATAAAATTTGAAGTAATTGAATTATAAGTTGTAATAATAGGTTGATTTAACAGAATAAAAACAAAATATTAATAACAATTGTGCAATAAAACAATATTCAAGAAAGTTTAGAGGATCAATTTATAAATAAATAAATAACAAAATTACATTGTTTAAAAAAAAAAAAAATGTTTTTTAAATTAATTGAACTTTGACTCGGTTTTGAGAATATTTCATATATTTGATTTGAGTTTGCTTCAAATTGTAAAAGTGGACTTTGCATACCCCCAGAGTAAAACATCATAATGCCAAAAAAAAAAAAATATATAATTATAAATTCCCAAATATATTTAATTTATGTGTTTTTTAGTGTTATATCTAAACAATTTCTACTCCAGTATCACCTAGGTAAGTGTGCTGGCTATCCCTCCTAATTTAAACCAAATATATCTAAGTATTAGAGACACAAAGGATGGCCCATCCCTAATTTTAATGGAATAACAAAAAAATCTTCCAATAATTACCTCCAGCCTGAGCTCAGCCTGCGCTAACAGATCTCTCTGGGCTTGTACGAAGTCTCTCATCATTACCATCAGCTTCTCTCTGTCCTTCATCTCGGCTGAGAGTCGCTTGTTATATTCATTTAAAAGCTTTACTGCCTCCCCCACTTGAATGGCTAGACGCTCACCAGCTGCTCTGTCTATTTAACAGATAAAAAAAGTTGCTGGTACAGTTACTTTTTATAAATTATAATGTGTATTAACTTATATTAGCTAAAATAATATGTAGAGACACGAAAATATCTCGAGACGTATTTTTACAAAGTTTTACTTAGCACATTAAAATTTATATCAAAATATTTTTAAAGTCATATGCAGCATTTTTGAATATATTATACATATGTATGCCACTGTGATATAGTGGCCACAGCTCCTGGCTACAGATCCAGAGCTCCCGGGTTCAATCCCTGGTGGCTCCAGATTTTTCTGTGAAGCAGTGGATCTGGAACGAAGTAAACTCAGCCTAGTGAGGACAAAATGAGAAGCTATTTGAACGAAATTGTAGCAATTCTATTAGAGAAAACTGAGATTAACGGGTGGATGGTTTGTTGTGCTGATCACATAACACCCTCTATACTTAAATGTTGGCACTATCATTGCCAACAAATGGCGGCCGCTCAATAAGTCTGGCTTCATTGTGGGTCAATGACATCAATAAATTAAAACAAAATTGAATCTGTTTGTGAAATTGATTAGTTGGCATTTTATCTGTGACTAATAGTCAATTATGTTGGTATTAATTAGGGGTCTGCAGGTATGGTTTTTTTTTTCGAGTCAAACTCGAGTTAAGTATTTCAAATAGCTACTGAGTTTGAGTTGAGTTCAGGCTATTCTTAATTTTAAAATGTTAAGAGCATATTATATATGTTTATTTTAAAATTAAAACAAGATATTTAAAATATCATCACAAATAAACTGTAAATCTTTAAAATGTGAGAATTCAGAACTATATTAAAACATCAACTGTTCTAGCTAGTGGCCGGGTCAGTTTAGTAAAATCTTTCACTAACCTTTATCGTTCTTCCTCCTTTAATTTCTCTCATTCTTCTCCTCTTACTTGAACACTTTCTGATATATACTCCTCCAATCTCTTTTCTATATACTTCATTTCAAACATTTTCTTTCACATCCTCTATTTTTTCTTCCTCATTACATGCCCATACCAACTCAGTCTTGCTTCATCTACTAACTCATGTAGTCCCTGTACCCCCACTGTTTCCAAGATAACTTCATTCTTAAACTTGTTTCTCCTCATGACAGTTCTTCACAAACTTCATTCCCATGGTCTCCACTTTCCTAACCTTTATTACATTCAATGTAGGGCTCTGCGAGTACTCGTAATCCGAGCTTCGAGCCGAGTTTGTTGTTTAAGCTCGAACTCAAGGTTGAAAGTTTTGAGCTGCCACTTCATGTACTTAATAATCTATTTTTAAAACTCAATAGTAAGCGTAGTCTATTTAATTGAGATAATATTAGTATTTCCACTTATAAATAATTTGGTTATTTAAACTGTTAAAATGTATTTCAATTTTCACATCAATAGCGTGATAGAACTTTAAAACCACTTTTGCGCGATAAATTTATTCAATATTTTTGTTCATTTTGAATTATACTGGATTGAAATTGTTTACTTGTATTGCCATGACAAAACAATAAAAATAGCTAAGAAGATTACTAAATAGATGAATGATTATTTTTACTATTTTTACCTGGTCCCTTTCTAAAATAATAATTTATGTTAGATTAAAAATTTAATATTAAGAATATATATTATTATATTAAATGTTTCCAAACCTAAGATATTTAAAACTCCTATTAGATAATATGTTTAGCTACAAAACTATCTCTAGTTTAGTTACTATTTAGTTATGGAATTAAGTTGGTTAGCCTGTTTAAAATCAATGTTGATCTTTTTATTGCAATACATATCTTACCAAACTTACCAAATTTATATTAAAAAAGCATTTATTATTTCATATTGTTGGCAGGAAATATTATTTTAGTCATATTATTTTTAATTTTCAAGTAACAGCATCAAACTTATAAGCATTCAATTGAATTGAAGTAAATTTCTCAATTAAATAATGTTTAACGAGAGGTTGTATACAAGGGCGTGGAACTGTACATAGAGGAATGAAAACAGAACAGAAGCCATGATCACGCATGATTACACTAAGGAATAATAGATAAAATACGAAACACTTTATATTTCTAATTGTTTATGATTCTTTAGTTTTCTTATACGGTAAATTAAGTTACTGAAGCATATTTTGGGAAAATTTTCTTTCTACACTTTTACACTTCCCATTTCTTCTAACTTCCACAGTTGCACATTGTTTTGAATTTTAGGAAATATTTATTTTTCATATTAAGAGACATTAATGAAAAAGTAATATTCCTGAAAATTCAAACTAATGTGTAACTGTGGAAATTTTGAGGAAGTGGGAAAGTTTAAGAAGACATGACGAGAGTAGTGTGATTGTTCCTATTTAGGCCTAACCTAACTATCCTTTCAGGTTGGCTTCCTTCACTATCACTTACTTCACATCATGGTACAGTGTTTCTACACTGTCGTGTTATACATTTCCAAGCAATTATGCAATTATTGGTTTCATTAACTTTTTTTTTATAATTGTTAGTGTAATTTTATTGTCCTTAAAGACATGAGTGTTAAAACCATTGTAATGATTTTTTATTATATTTTTATTTGCATAATTCATACCCATAGTAATGTATGCAGCAGAAAATTGGAATTTGGATAAAATAGAAACAAGGAAAATGGATGCCATGGGAATAAAGATGTAGGTCTAGAGTTGGGGTACAGTGGGTACATGAGATAGTAGAGGAAGCTAGGATGAAATGGTATGGACATGTAATTAGGATGGAAAGGGAGAGGATTCCAAGAAGACTAATGGGTATGAAGTATGTAGAGAAGAGACCGCAAGGGAGACCAAGGAAGAGATGAGAGTAACAAATAGCAGAAAATGTGCAAGTTAGATGAGCAGAGTGTAAGAGAGTGCAGGAGGATGAATGGTGGAAGGACAGACGAAGGAGACATTTTACTAAAGAGACCTGGCCACAATCTGCAAGCAGTGCAAGATGATGATGACCCCTATTCTTCTTTCTTGTCTTACTACCTCTCTCCTAAGCTCCCATCCCTTTATGTCTACCACCAACAACCTGTGGTCAATATCTATATGTAGATATTAAATGTTCTTAAAATAAGTATGACACTCATTTTTATAAATAATAAATACTTTTGAAAATTAAGTTTAAAAATGGAAATATTGGTTTGAATTAGAAATAACACAACAAGATTTATAGATAAAAACAACAATAAAATCGAAATATGATATAACAAATAAATAAAATGGTTGCAAAATCATGTCTTTAAGAAACTAAAATTATACTAATAATTACCAAAAAGTTCTTAAAATAGAAGTTATAATATTTCCCCAAAATAAACCTCCATAACTTTAACTACCTTAAGAAAATGTAAGGATCACAAGCAGTTAGAAATTTGAATTGTTTCATATTTAGTTTATTTGTCCTCTATGTAATAATCGTGTTCATGATCACTTCTACTGTTTCAATTTCATTCCTCTGCGCGCAGTTGCGCATGCACCTTACAGTACATGGGTTCTCACTATAAATCTATCTTACTAGGAAATTTATTTCAATTCCATTTTTAATGCTCATAAAAGTTAATGTTCATTCTTTAAAATAGAAAATAAGGTGGTTAAAGTAATATTTTTGTAGACAGTATAAACTAGTAATAGTAGTTTATTTGAATGTGTTAAATTTGGTAAAATATTTATTGCATTGTTGGTCAACACCAATTTTAGACAGATTAACCAACATGATTCTGTAACTAAATAGTAACTTATGCTAGTTTTGTAGTTGAATACATTAAAAAAACTTGAGTTTGAAAACAATCAACATGTATTCTCAATGTTAAATTTATTTTAAGTGAAATTGTAATTTTGGAAAGGGACCATGTAAATAAAGTAAAAATAATGATTATTCAAGTATTTAGTGACCTATTTAGCTACTTTTATTTTCATAGCCTTGTCATGGCAATGCAACTTCAATTGAGGATAAATCAAAATGGACAAAAATATTGAATCAGTTTATCAATCGAAAGTAGTTTTAGAGCTCTATCATGTTATAATTGTGAAATTTGATATTAATTTTAACAATTTTTTAAGTTACCAAAATATTTCAAAGGGAACCGGCTGATATCATATAAATTAAATAGTCTATAGTCTAAACTTACCATTATGTTTTAGAAATTGATTTGTACTCACATCAAGAAGAAGCTCGAAAATGACAAGCCTACAAAACTTACAATCTCAATATCGAGCTTTAATGACAAGCTCTGCTCGAAGCTTGAAATCCGATAACTCGCGTTATCCAAACTATATATATTTTTATTTAGTGTCAGACAACATTGTTATTTGCCTGACGTGACCAAAAAAAATATTACCAACATCACTATTGTAACTTTATTTTAAATACTCTAATGACAAATCAAAGTTTCCAGTCCAGGTAAAATATTTCTCTCCACCAAAGACCATCAGCAGAGAAGAGGTAAAATATAGCTATGATCTGGCTAATATTACAGTCAAATTGTGACCTAAGGCAAATATCTAAAATTTAAGATTTTGAATTTTTTATGTAATTTTTCTATCCATACAACTAACTATACCAATTAAGTTTGAGTTTTTTTTTATGGTTTTTAACTCTTAAGCACTTAGCGCACCAAGCTACTGCTAGAACACTATCCCGGCCGATATTTCGGTGCCAGCTAAATCTTGCTGTGTAAGTTTATTTTTAATAACCAGGTGGCACCACACAGTATTCTATATGTTTAGGTTTATTTCATACTTTTTCCAAAAGACAGCACCATTGGTCTTAGAAAAACTATTTATTTTGAACAGTTGAAATATGTTGTGCTCATTGTTTACATCTTGGTGTGAATACGTTTATAGTTTTTTCCTTATTCCTTATTTATTTAAATATATTTGCTTCAAATATTTTTCTTGCTAGTTTTATTTTTTGACATTTTAGACTATTTAATACTATTGACAGTGACAGTGACTTTGTGAAGTAAAGTGATTCTGACGATGATAATGTGCCAGATCTTAGGAATCCAGCTGTTCGTAACCTGTCTGACAGTGATGAGAATGGTATGGATGATGAAGACTACAGGGAGATTCTGTCACCTGAGCAACCTCTTCCTCTCCCCTTTACATAAATTTTACAAAATGTTATGTAGTTCAGAATCAAAATAAGCTACAAGCACCAAACTAGTATCAAATTTCACAGAAATAAGTTCTCTTTCTTGCAGGATGACTGATGAATTAAGGAATACAAGGAAAAATTAATAATTTTTTGCTCTGAAAACCACCCAACCTAAATATTCGCTAATTTCTACCCAGAGACAACACCAGCACCACCTGCCATCCACACAGTAAATGACAAACTTTCAGGGAATTTAATCTTCATCAGAGAAGTTTTCATCCTTTCCAATCAAGTTGGCATCATTGAAGACAACATCCTCTTCAGTCTAATTACTACTACTTCCTGAGGAAGGTGCTTTAGTAGCATCGAAATATTGAAGTGTGTGTAAATTTGTGTTAGTGTCTTTTCTTTTATTTGTGTGCGACTTTTTTCCTAATACTTTATCATTTTATTCATTACTGAATGTTTTTGCTCAATGCACTTTTTTCATACATATAATATTGCTCTGAATTAGAAATTTTAATTCAATTTTTTAGATTTTCAAAATTTTGAATTATTTTACAAAATAACTGTAGTCTAATAATTTATGGGTTTTGTTTTATAAATCTTCAATGTTTATAGTATAAGTGTGATTTTTTTCATGTATATAAGCCAAAAATGTTTTTTATGAGAAAATTTAAAATGTTTAGAGGTAAATATGTGAAAATTAGCCCGAGTGTTTTGGCTCAATCTAGTGAAAATGCGCTGAGTGCAAAAGGTAGGACTAATCGAAAAATGCCTTTTATTTACAGACTTTTAATACCAAAATGCTAATTTTTACTTAATAAAATCCAATAATTTAATTGACCACAAATTGGTTTATCTAATGCTAGTTTACCTTCAAGTTTAGTGAGATATGAAAGCTCTGACACTTCTGGAGGCAAATTGGCTACGCGTTCACGAACTGCTGCATCGCTGGATGCAGAGTTTTCCAGGTCCTGGTTAGAACAACATTTATTTTAGTTAATGTTTTAACCTTTATTTGATATATTTTACAGAACTAGTGATCATCCATGTTCTTTTTGATTACTTCCTCAAACAAAACTGATTTTCAGAAATGTGTTTGTTAAATGGCCACTTCAGCCACAGTTACAAAGGAATAAGCGATCCAGGCTGGTTCATAGCTCAACTGTTCAAAATAAATTCACTCATTGAATTTAAAAATGGGCAAAAGATTTTCACCAAAAAAGTAAGAGTTGCTACTCATTTCCACGTTTGCCATTCTTCGACATTCTCATGGGGAAAATTCAATTAAAACTCATTTGCATGGAGGGATAGTGGAAAACTATTTAGGAACAACCAACTTTAGTAGACCCAACCAGGATTCAAACTCCAATCTCCCCATAATCGGCAGGCAAGTATATTGTGAGGGTGACGCCTTAGATCGTGCAGCCACCAAAGCAAGCAGCTAGGCTAATTATTTTCACTGTCATCAAACTAGTGTATGTTTTGGAACCAGTCCTTGGACCAAGAATTTGAATGAAACATGGTTTGAAAGATGTGCTGATATTTATCCCTACTTTACATAGTTAACTTGCAAAAAAAATTAAATATTTAAAAATGATCACCCAATTAATTGGCAGTACATTTTATGTATGAAAGCGAACATAAAACAGTTAGCCTAAATATTTGTTCTCATAAGAATAGTCTTTTTTCTTATTTGATTCTTTTTTCCAGTCAATGAACATACATTGAAAGTTCAAAATAAGGTGACGGGTGTAACTTACAGAAAGTGCCTTAATGAGCTCCTCGGGTTCAGGCGGGTCGCCAGCTGGAGTGCGTGGGGACAAGGTGACATGAAGTTCCTTCATCCCATCCACCTCCACCTCTACTTCACTCTCCGACCTGCTTCGGGACAGTCTTTCTTGCTCTCTCCCCTTCTTTTCGGGTTCCGGTGCCGATACCGCTACTTTCTTGGTTTCTTTCCTCGATTCCTTCTTTTTTTCATCCTTCTTATGGCCATCAGTAAGTTCGACCTTCACCTTCTTCTTTGGTGGGGAGTCGTCATTCTTTGGTGCCTCTGCAAATACATATTTTTAGTAGAAAGGACTGTTATATTGTGAAACCCATTTCTACAAGATAGTAGCCAATAATTGTTAAAATGGATTTATTAAAAAATACAAGATGGCCAGAGGAATTTGATCAGAAACATCCCAGAGATTTCCAGGTTTTTACTGATATTTTTTTCACTTACACTTTTAGAGTTTTCCTTGGTGAGGGAAAGCTTTGGTTGAATATTTTTAAAACATGCTAACATTTTTTTTATTTTGCACATCATCTTACTACCCTTTTGGGCTACACACTTATGTAGGCATATTAATTATACTGATGTGTTTGGGATGAGGAAGCTTGAATTTAGTCAAAGTGTACCCACATGTGTGCAAAGAAAAAGTGGAGAACCACCTCAAGTACTCTTGATCGAGATTCAAACCTTGATCTCCTTGTCATTGGCAGTCTAGTCTATTGTGAGAGTGACACATTAGACCATGCAGCCACTGAACCATGTGCTAGCAACAATTAGTCATAAACCATTTTATAAGAGTTATACTTCCAGCAGTAAATGTTTTAGGTATTATTTGTGACACTATACAATCATTATATATTAGAAAGCCATATTGGCAATGCATTTGGTTAACATGCGGAAACAAAATTTCTTACTTTTGTTTAAGGTTTAGGATTAAAATCAACAGGGTTTTTTGACCAGTAAATTGATTAAAATTGCTGTTTTTCTTTATTTTTAATTAAATGTGCAGATGTTTCCCAGTTTTCCTCCACATAAAAAAAATATCCGTCTTTTCAAGATTTTCTATGTTTGGCCTGCCCGTAGCCACCACGATAAAGTTCTAAGAGACATGATTTTTAAAAAACTTTATTCTATCATGTTTTAAAATGTTTCTGCAGATAACCTGGCTAGACAATAAGATGCAGTGCACAAACAAAAAGAAAGTTTTAAACTTAAATTAAATATAAAAAGGAATAGCCTAGCCTATAAGCCCATGTGAAAGTGTAATCATCTTACCTAGACCTTTTTTAAATTCAGTGATTAGTTTTGAATCATACACCCCTCTTTCTTCCCAGATCTGCAAGATTCTACCAAGACTTCTTCTTGTTTTTTCATCATTTTCTGGAACTGCCATAGCTTCAAATGCTTTTCTAAGGATAGTCGCAAATTCTTTCCCATATTCTGGACCTTTCTTTTTACTGTTTTGAATAACATCATTAGCTAGATACATGAAAGTAAGCTTGCGACTGTCTTTGGCTGGAAGAAAATTAAAACAATATGTTGGTCCAAAAAGTATTTAAAAAAAATAGATTTTAGTTATGATACTTAAAATACAATTATTTATGTTTAATAGGTAGGTTAGTTGTACTATGTCTAAGATATTTAGCAAATATAAAATTGTGAAGGAAGCATATTGGGTTGATAAAATTTTATGGGGCAGTTTTCATTTAAATGGTTTAATGGTTAGGCCTACATTAAATGTAAATAATATTACTAACCAACATAATACTACTGTAGGCTATATTCTAGCTCACACAATTTATCTCAATAATATATTAGGCCTAAGTGGGGGATTAATACAAACATAAAAACAAACACACAAAATAATATCTGAAAAACTCTTATCTTTGTGTTTTGATTTTAAATTGATGTAATTTGTACTTTTCAATTATAATAGCATTGATGTACAACAATAAAACTCAATTATGATAGCACAAGAGACACAAAAAGTTAAGCGGTTTCTTTTCTTGGTCAACAAATATTAATTGTAAAATGTAATGATAGAATTCAATGTGGAATAAGAATTTGAAAATTGGAGTTTAATATAAAGTTCAAAGATCAACTAGTATAGGAGATATGAACCACGCCGGATTAAGTAACATAAATTAGAATGAATTGACAATTTGGGAACTTCACATATTTCCATCATAATATCAAAAGCGTTAAGAACATATTAAAATATATGTCACATATATAGATAACACATTAAAATACATATAATATAAATTTATGAGTTTAAGTCAAGTGTGAAGTTAAGGCAGAAAAAGACCGATTTAATTTAGGTTAGAATAAATAAATGTTTATAAATTAGCAAAATAATGAGAAGTGAAGTAATAATATAGGTTGAATAAAAATTGAATAAATTTAATTATATTCTTATCTGTTCTTTAATTCCCTTGTTCCTTAAATGCTGTACAAATTCCAGCCAAGGTTCTCAACATGTTTCGGCGCTACATGAGTGCCACCATGAGGACAGTTAAACACTCATAATACGAGTCCTTCCAGCTGTTAATGTTCCAGTGTGTTTTATATCTTTTATACTAGTTGATCTTTATATTAAACTTCAATTTTCAAATTCTTTTTCCACATTGAATTCTATTATTACATTTAAGAAGTTGTTTCCTTACTACTTTTCATTATGTTTTTCAAAAATATTAATTGTAATAAAGTATAAAAAAAATTAATGAGTAAAATGTTTGTTTAAATCTTTTTATTCTGAGATATATAATTAGAAATAAACAGAGATTAAAGCTATTTAAATGATGGCAGTCTTAAAAAATAATATTTTATAGAAAAATAATATTTAACATCCATCAAACTACATTGACTGCATTTAACTCTTGAACGCAAATAGGTAAGCTTGAATAACCAAGTTATACTCAATAATTTGGGAATAAGGCTGGTGGCCTTCAAGAGCACTGCAATACAAACATGAATTGACACAATAGCTTTTGTTAAGTTAGTGGATACTAGGGAACACAGAAAATACCTTTTAAATGCTTATCATGGGAATTAAAAACATATAAGCTTACAAGAGGAATATACGGTCAACGGATTTTTGTAATTTTTAATACTTATAGTACAGAAAGGTCTAGACCCAAATAACAAATACCCAAACCCATAGGGCCAGATATCCAGAAGTTTTCGAAAAAATAAATTTTGAAAAATGTAGAAACATTACGAGCTAGGGATATACACTAAAGTTAAGACGATCGACAACATGTCTTGTGGCTCCCCTGATAGCGCAAGAGTCTAGTATGCCGTAGATCGCTGGTTCAAGTCCTACTGATGATTTTTTTTTCTCCAACTCTTTTAACGCCTATACCCACATCACTTACATGAGAATGTTTATAATAAATGAACATTTTTGTACAAAAATGTAATGTAAGAAATCTGTTTATTTTATATTTTTCCTTAATTCTAGCTAACTTACAGTACAAAAATAATCGTTACATATATGATATTCATTCTTTTTTATTACATTATAGTTTTTCTTACAATCACGTAACCTTTTACTCAACTCAACGGCACGAAGGGGAAAGGAGAGGTAAGCTAGGGATAATATAACAGCGTTTCTAATTGTGAGAAACTTGAAATATCTATTAACTAGCATATAAATTTGACGAATTTTTCATGTGAGTTATGTGGGTATAGGCGTTAAAAGAGTTGGAGAAAAAAAATCATCAGTAGGTCTCGAACCAGCGATCTACGGCATACTAGACTCGTGCGCTATCCGGGGAGCCACGAGACATGTTGACGACTGTCTTAACTTTAGCGTATATCCCTCGCTCGTAATGTTTCTACATTTTTCAAAATTTATTTTTTTGAAAACTTCTGGATATCTAGCCCTATGGGTTTGGGTATTTGTTATTTGGGTCTAGACCTTTCTGTACTAAAAGTATTAAAAATTACAAAAATCCGTTGACCGTATATTCCCCTTGTTAGTAGGTGAAAATAAGGTTAAGCTTATAAATGAGTTAGTATCTAAGTAAAATGTGCTGTGTGATCTGCCGGTTAGATTTCCAGGCTACAGATACAAAAGTCCCGGGTTCAATATGCAGCAATTCCAGATTTTTCTTTGAAGCAGTGACTTTAGAACAGGGTCAACTCAGCCTCATAAAGTCAAATGAGGAGGTGGGAAGGTACTTGAATGAAAATGTAGCAGCTCTGGTCTAGAAAACTGAGATAAAGCGGCGAAGGGTTCATTGCGCTCAACATACACCCTCTATATACAGAAGTTGGCACTATCTTCACCAACAGACGGTGGCAACTCAGTCGGCATGGCTCAATTGTGGACTGACTCCGTGGAGGGTTTAAGTGAAATATTAGGCCTACAATAGTGACTGGTTATTTTATTTAACTAAGTCAGAAAGCTTACTTAGACTAACAATAACTAAAAACAAAATTTGAGAATATTTAATCAGAGTGCAAGGAGGGATTTTTAAACACTCCATAGGCATTTGCCTGAAGGTCTGTTAAATATTTAGCGGGGAATAAGAGGAGGAACCAGCGTACTCGATCACTCATATGAGATCTAACTCCCGACCTCCCAAGTTGAATAGTCAAGCATACTACCTACCATAGCTAGCTTTGCCGGTAGGGTTAAAATATTACAAGCTACTGCTAATTTACCTTTGACAAGTTCTTTAAACCAAACTTTCACAATTGTCGCATGATGCTTCCTGTGATGTATTAACCACAGTGATAGTGTTTGTATGCTTTGCTGGGAGCTATTCAAATCGGATAGTTTTTTAGCTAGAGCACTTTCTGTGAATCCAGCCATTATTTAATGTTCTATTGATACTATACAAATGACATAGAGCAATGTTTCTTACACATTACGACCAGCATCTATATAAACACACAAACACATTCTAAAAAATGATATGATATTACACTATGCTATTTATTGCACTATTATGATGTATACAAGCATTAAAACTTAAGAAGCATTCACAAACACCAGAGTCTAAGATAAACGGGTCTAGCAGCTGGCTACTCTTCAGTTCCAATAATCAGACATTGAAGCCTAACGGCGTTAGTGACGTTGTGGAATAGCGCGCGTGGTTTAACTTTTAAAAAGAAGTTTAAACCACCAAACTTACATTTTACTGTTAGACAGTAATTACGCATATTTTATCCCAAATGTGAAAACTAGTGCATAAAAAGAATAGCTCACAACAAATGATAGCATACAAATTACAATTAATCATTTGCTCATCGATGTAAAACCATTTAAATTTGAAATATTGTTGTAAATCACATGCTAATTATTTGTTTGGTAAAATTTGATATTATAAACATGACAATAAATTATTATTTAAAAAAATGTATTGATGTATGAGAGCACTAAGACATAAATCAGTATTACCATTTAGCTAATAACATCTGAGGGGATTCTTGATTTAATCCTGATGAGTAACATTTAGGGTTATTTGTCTGAATACGAAAATTAGAGTCTTTCCTTGACAACGGGATAGGGCAGAATGCAAAAATGATATAAGCAAACGTGAAGCGTGATTTTTGAGTGGATTTGAAAAATATTAATTTACATTTGAAAGTGTGAGTGTTGTTAATTTGCTCTCTTAGAAGGTACGTTCTTACAGAAGCCTCATTACCGAGGCAAGACAATACCACTCACCTTTTTACTCATTTCGTTCTTACATACAGTCTATAAAGTTTCAATATCGTTTTATTATTTAAAAAATGAGATCTAAATATAGTACTTTGGTACTATTGTCTTTACAGTGGTCCCAGGTTTCTTTCCAGCCTTCAAGTAGACATTTTTCAAATATTATATTTTACTTAAGCACCATGACAATTATTGTTAGTATCATCCCTAAATATCATTTAATTAAATTACTGTAGTAATATTACGTGCAGTGACATATCGATTGTGACTACCAAGTTATAGTGCAGTCATATTAAGAGAGTTTAACATGTCAGGATATGAGCAGTTTCAGTCCCCTATGAATAATTTATTACTTTTGTGGTAAGTTCCACTAAAAAAAAAATCCAAACAAATAGTGTTATTTTTTAATGTGATATTGATAAATACTCTCGAATGTAAATAATATAACGTTAGTTTCTATCGATACCCCATATCTTTATGAGTGTATTGATACAAAAATTATCAATTTTTTAAAATTTAACAACAAAAAGAGAACTATATATGGGTAAGGTTTTTGAGAATTGTCCAATTCTTACTTAACTTTTCTAGCCTTTCATGTATGTGATGATAAAGCCCTGCGGATATGTGAGGAACTACACTCTCTATCCAGGAACAAGTTGAGCGTCAGTGGTGTTACCTCAAGGACTTCTAATCTATGGCCGTGTATTTTAATGTATTATGTCTGCAACCTGCATTACCAGAATAGACTTCACCTTGTGTATATATATAGCGAGTAAGACTGTTGTATATTTGACAATTCTCGCTATAATATAACATGGTGACAGTGGTAGGACATTGCGCTGTATTTAAGTATAACTAAGGTGAAGTGAATAGTTCCAACATACGCGTAGATAAGGAACCCAATTCCAATATGTCGACTCCTGTGTATCAAATACCGAATCCAAACAATTTCGATTTGAAATCGACATTAGAATGGAAATCCTGGAAATAACTTTTTATGAGTTTCAGACGTGCTTCAGGTATGATGAAGGAGGAAGAAGAAGATCAGGTAAATTCTTTGATTTATTTGGTTGAAACTATTTTTTCTTATCGTTCAACTATCATCAGCCGTTTTATCGTTCAAGCTATCACAGCCGATCAAAAGAAGTTTGATAAAGTCCTTCAGAAGTTTGACAGCCATTTTATTCCCACCGAAAACAAAATCTTTGAACGAGCACGGTTCCATACTAGATTCCAATATGAGGGCGAGTCAGTAAGCGATTATGCTACAGATATTCATACTGTTGCTCAAGATTGCAACTTTCCTGTCAATTTTTTTTATGACGAAGCCATTAGAGATAGTCATAGTTGGTATTATAGATAACAATCTCTCGTTTAAACCACAATTATAAGCCAAATTAACTCTGGAAACAACTGTTAATTTTACAATCTGAGCAACTGAAAAAACAGCAGGGAACTCTATCAGGAGCTAGTCAAGTTAAAGCTGACAAGGTTAATGCTACAATTAAACCTAAAAAAAAAAAAATAGTGGAAAATCTTTTGGTTATAGTAGGACACTTTATCTAACGAGGATAAAAGTCAAACTAGANATAGTGGAAAATCTTTTGGTTATAGTAGGACACTTTATCTAACGAGGATAAAAGTCAAACTAGAAAATCATATTATTGTTGTGGGAGCAATACTGAACACCCTAGAACCAAATATCCTGCTAAGAGTTTTATCTGTCATCAGTGTCGATATAAAGGGGATTATGCAAAGTGTTGTAGATTTAGATCAGTTTATGCTGTTGACACAAATGACGAATTAGATGAAGATGGTAAATTTGTCGGCCTTGCCTCTACAGAAACTAATTATTTGCATTTTAAATGGTTGCTAAACACCACATTCTGCGGAAAAGACCTTTATGCTAAAATGTGCAGATGTGAATATTATTGGAAAACATACGAAGAGTCTTTTCAATATATGGATCTTTTTCCATGAAATAAAATTCTATCCGGTCCAGGGGGTGCTCAGCTCAAAACTATTGGCAGAATTCAAGGGAAACTCTAAAACAAAATTATTTTTGAGACATTCTATGTAGGCTACTTCAAGGAGCAGATAGAATTCTTCTAAGCCTTCATACTAGAAAGAAATTAGGACTTATAAAGAGGATTTATGGAGTAGGAAAAGCTAATTTTGTCCCAAAAACTTTTCCCCAAGCTTTTTACAGAACTAGGAAAAATTCGAGAGCCATAACACATAAAACTAGGGCTGTACCACATGCTATTAGTGTTCCCCGACGTGTTCCTTTACCTTTAAAGAAAATTCTTAAGAAATAGCTTGATAGAATGGTTCGGGGTGAAGTCATAAAAAAAAGTTGACGAGCCATCAGATTGGTATGCTCCCATGGTTATAGTCCCAAAAGCCAATGGATCCCCTAGGTCGTGTGTTAGCCTGACTAAATTAAATCAACATGTAGAAAGAGAACTTTCCCCTATGCCGGCAGTTGATTATTCCCTAGGTCAACTAGAAGGGGCTAAGGTATTCTCAAAACTAGATGCCAACTCAGGATTCATTGCAGGTTCATCTCACAGATTCTTCCAGAGCTCTAACCACATTCATCACACCGTATGGAAGGTCTCAGTTTCTTCGGTTACCTTTTGGGATATCCCCTGCTCCGGAGGTTTTCCAGAAGAATATCAGTGCACATTTATAAGGATTGGAGGGAGTTGTCTACCATTTTGACGATATTATAGTATATTGATTAACTATTGAGAAACATGACTCACGGCTTTATAAGGTACTTTCTAAGCTGCAAGAAACAGGTTGGACTCAAAATGAGGAAAAGTGTTTGTTTCAGCAAACTACAATAAACTTTCTTGGCTATATCGTATCTGCGAAGGGTGTTTCTCCGGACCCAAAGAAAGTTGATTCTAATCTCAAACTGAAACCTTCCACTAATGTAAATGATCTAAAAGGATTTTTCGGTCTTGTAACATTTCTGGCTATGTTCGTCCCAAATCTGCCTACCTTATTGCAACCTCTTAATGAGCTTCTCCGCTCAAACGTCAACTGGTTATGGTATTGTCCACAGGCTCAAGCATTTGAAAACATAAAGATAGCCATAGCAAAGCCACCTAGTCCTGCTTCATATAAATGCAATAATGACACTATTTTGTCACCTGACGCATCATCCTATGGCCTTGGTGCAGTTTTAATATAACGCCAAGATTATGGATATCTAAAACCTGTTAGTTACGCTTCTCGAACTCTCAGTGAAGCTGAGAGAAAGTGGGCACAAATTGAGAAGGAGGGACTGGCTCTCGCTTGGGCATGTGAACGCTTTTATGATTTTATTACATGCATTAATATAAAAATAGAGACTGATCATAAACCTTTAGTTCCTATTTTTACCACCAAAAACCTAGATTCGATAACCCCTAGGCTACAAATAATTAGGCTTTGATTGATGAGGTATTAGTTTGGGATTGTTCATGTAGCTGATAAAAATCTACTAATTGCTGATGCTCTTTCCCGCAATCCACAGCCGCTTCTTGCTGGGGAAGATGAACTAGCTGAAGAAGTGAAGTTGTATGTGGTCTTCCTGCGTGTAATGATAATGTAACGATGTTACAACAAATGACAACATCTAACGCATACCACCCAGTAATATGGAATTACAACACTCACCGTCTGATGGAGCACAAACACATTATGACATCCTCTCCCTTGGATTAAACAACATCGACTGAAACGAGACTGGTCAGTGCATCACTCGAGACGACTGAATTGTATCCATTCTGAATGGTAGCCATTCAGACATTTCTTAAACAAGCACCACACATAAAAAGTCTGATTTGTATCCATTATCATAATACCCACAAAATCCTGAATTGTAGCCATTCAGACAGTTTTCAAATAAACGACTTTAACAAAA
>CABFOV010001490.1:0-39670 GCA_902141375.1 Timema poppense
TAATTCAACCTTCACAATTCCTAATCCATTAGAGTAATTAGTACTTAAAGCGTATAGCCCGAACGGGTAGTAAGACGCGGTGGTAAATAAAATATTATTATTTATGTTGTATGTCCCCCATAACCCTAACAAGTGGATTTTAAAATTATGTCTGTTCCCATGTCTGGCTGTCTGTCCCTGGACCTGTATCCGAAACGGTTTGATACTTTTTATCAGACTTTAAATTTATATGTTATCTGGCTATAATTTGAGATTTTTTTATACCCTAACCCTTAAATTAAGGGTAGGCCTATTTTATATTAATTTTTTTTCTAAAATGTCGTAAATAATTTTGTTTAAAATGTTTATTTCGGGAGTTTTTGCTATGGCGAAGACCACAGAATACTTGTTCTTTTAGTAGAAAATTAATTTAGGGATAGTTTACTGTTTGCCTTTAATTTTTAACTTCGAAATATTTTCAAAATTGCCTTAACAACTTGGTTTGAAAATTTTATATTTTAAATTGTTTTTTAAAGTGTGATAACTTACATAAAACTTTATAGAGCAATCCTATATTACCTTAAAATGTTCTGTTATGAGCCTGCCTAAACATTACTATTTGTTAGAGGAAGGATATATAGAGGTTTATAACCTTTTTCTTTAATCTCAGAAGAACAAATTTTAGCTTAAAGCGTGGTTGACTTTTTAATATTTAAGCTTTTTAACTGCTCAAAAACTGCTGCTAGTTTTTACCTATATTTTATTGAAGACTATATAAACAAATATCAAACAACTTGTTGAATAATGCGGGATTTCTAAACGTCTCTAACACTTCTCAATGGTATACCATTTAACACCCCTCATTTTAGTGAATCCAGACCCCAATTTATGCTTAGTTGCCTCAGTGGTAACATTGTAACATTAAAGGGTTTTTTCTGATTCACAAGCCTCTTGAGAAACAACGTCCAACCCCGTTGTTTGACAATGTTGTTGTATCCACGCAGTAATGTCCCACGGGCCGTTATGTTGCCATAGAGGCGAGTGAGAAGGCAACACGGTGACGTTTGGTTACTGTTGTTGTCATCGTTTTTTAGTTCTTACACGTGAAGTAAAGCAGTGAAAGAAGGCGGGATCCTCCTCGCCAGTTGAATGAAAAGTTTCGTCCACGTACTTCCGGTCTTTGGGGAGGTAATTACCCGGAGAAGTCATCTGTTCTGCTTCATCACGCTCTTAACGGTGTCCTCCGAAACCCCTGGACATGCTCGGATCCAACAGACAGCCTCTGGGTTCACAAACAAGAGAGGCATTGTGTTGGGGTCGGAGAGGGCGGTTTATGATCATAGCCATATATTTTATACGTATTCGTTCTATATGACGGCGTCAATAAATGAGGTTAAAAATGTAACAATGTATAAATATTGGAACTGATAGCCACAGTTATAGAAAAGAGTTGAAAAATAAATGGTACGAGACAATCGTAAATTTCTCACCTAGTATATTATAGTTTGGGACAAATATTCTCGAAAATCAGCTATCATTAAGAAAACAACCCCTTTGAAAGTTCTCATATATATATTGATATTCATATAAAACAGTGTTTATGTATAATTTCTGAACAAAATTGCTTAAGCAATTTTTTTTAATTACAAATTTTAAAATAGCATTCGCGGGAAAGGTGAGGGGGAAATTATTTAGGGAGATCCACATCAGTGCACCAGGCTAGGTTTAAAACCCTGACCTATCCGTTACTTGTAAACCAGATTAAAGAAGACTCACGCCTAAGACCACATGACTACCGATACGGTTAAATAAAATATCACTTCCCTCTTTCGGACGGTAAGTATCACGGAAATCATATACTTTCCAAAACCACTTTATTCTCTTCATTTTCGTTCAATTGATCTGATTTAATTTTTTTTACAGTATTTTACTATAAAAATATGAGAGAATTATTTTATGTCTAAGATGATCAATTTTATTTAATTTTAAACAAAAATATTCTTATAATTATTTCAAATGACATGTTCGCAATTAAATTGAAAGATAGCGGCCCTGGTATTCTTCTGGACTTTTACAGGAAATAACTTTTAGAAAATAAATAACCTTTTTTTTGTGGTCAACATTTATAACATTTTACTATTTATTAGTATAATATATAGGTATTAATAATATATATGATAAGTAACAGTTAAAAATAACATGACTTTATGTATAAATGTGGACTAATGTATTTAGTAACCTTATAATTGTCCAAAAAGGTCCCTTCCCCATCCAATACCTTATCTCAGTAGTTAGAATGTCCACCTGCTAACCTAATAGCCCCCTGTTCAATTCCCGGCACCACAGAATAATCTATCATTGGTGAAATGGGGGATTCCCCTTTCACGCAGATGAACTAGCGGCTGGATGGGTTGTCTATTATAAACATTTTAATTTATCTAATAATTCACTGGCTGATCAAATTAGTTGGTTCAGAAAGTGCACATTAAGTACTTGAACTAAAATTTCATAAAACCAAAGAAACATTAATCTAACACCATGGGAAATTATCTTTTTTTTTATTAATGCATTAACTAGATATGCAAATTTGAGCGGTGTGTCAGGGATACTTTCTCGAAGATTTCTCGAAGCTTAATAGGCGGACGTGCTTCACGGATTTAGGAAATAATTGGCAAGTAACTAAATTCTTTTTTTAATCAATTTTAATGGTCAGTTTGAATAAACTTCATTAATATGATTATTTCACCCGTGTTAAATTGTAACACTTCCCACCAGATAATTGCTGGATCATGAACATTGATCCGAAGAGAAAAGATAATAAATAAATGAGTATTTTGTCTTTGAGAGAATCGGTTAAAATACCTTATTAAACTAATCAAATTATTACATAACTACAGATGGAGTATTAAGTGTGATGAGAACCAGCAAATTAAAAACATTTAAATAAGATAATCAAAATAAGTTAATCGTAAAAATGAATTATAGCTTTCAAATTGTTATTTAAATTCAGATAATTTACTAGCGTATAACCCGAACGGGTAGTAAGACGCGGTGCTAAATAAAAGCAAAAAAAAGTGTATTCATCACACCAGTAGATGACACGCGAATAAAGGCATAAGTTTCGTTCTGTCTGGTTTACCGGTAACGGGAATATTGGGAATTGAATACCGGACAAATGTAATGGGGCGTTTGTTTCTAGATGGTTTCCTACTTTCCTTTCTCGTAAATGTGGGTACATTTACTCTCATACCCTACCTTTATTATTCCTTCCTCATTTGTGTAAATATGCGGATATCCCGAAAGAGTAGTAAGACGCGGTTCACAAACCAATAATTTTTGCTTTCATAGTAGTTATTCCATACACAATCCAATTTAGAAAAGAAAGAAACTGTTTGACAGTTATAAATAATGTTTATATATTCATACTTCAAGTCACCTGATATTAAATGGTTACTTTTGATAGTGAGTGTCAGTACCTGTAAAATAAGACCAATAATAAAGTAAAATGCTATAAACATTGAGCGCAAATATATATATAATAAAAAGCAATTCCTTTAGAAATAGGACTGCACCTTTTCTGCTCGCTTGAAGAAACTTGCCGACATTCTGTTAGTTGTATTGTTGAATAAAAGTTCGCGTTGTATTTTGGCACCATATCCAGTGTCGTCACTGGCTGAGCTGGAAGTAATCTGGAATGCTAGACGTTACTCCACAGATTCTTCAAGTTGTCTGGAATCCTCCCAAGACGAGTTCTACAAGAACCTTGGTGTACTGTAATCGTCGTACTATGTCGGGACTAGAACATATCATTTATCTTTTTATAGATATAGGCTAGCTGTATTATTATCAGCAGCAGTATCGATTGATATATTTGTCAAAACTGACAGCTGGATAACATCTGATTTGTAGAGTGACCGCATTGAAGTAATGTCATACAGTGATTTTTATTTAGTTATATGGCTCCCTTTCGCCCTATAAATATGATTATTATTTTATGTCCATAGTATGGGATTATTTTTTTCATTTTTCCCGCCCCGACCCAATTGTATTGTTTTTAATCAGCTAGCTCTAAGTATTTCTGTCTTATTTTATTATTCTGAGGCAGTTGAGTCTCGAAAGCCCCTCAGTGCTTTTGTGAGTGTGTCTTTATACTTCTTATCTGTTGTTTATTTTATTGAGATTAAGAAATATCAACAAAACAAACCAATATTAATGTGATGCTAGCAGATTTTGAAAATATAATATATATACTACCGTGTAGCAATCCCACTACACTATCCATCATGTGACTACCAAACTACACCTAACATCGCGAGGGAATCACATTGTAGGTTTATCTACCAACGTATGCCATCCACACAGTAAGCTACCTACAGTCGTGTCACTACCACATTATACTTACCCTCGTGTAGCAATCATACTCTCGATCTTCTATTATGTGGCAATCACACAATACCTACCATCATAAGTGATTCATCATTTAAAAAGCAATAAACGAAATACACATTTAAAAACAGGTAGGCAAGCAGAAAAAGATAAATATTTTTTAAATAAATATATTTTAATTCATTAATATCATGGAGGCTCAAAGTTAAAGATATATTATCAGGTCCTTTGGTGCAAATCTGGCGTCTGATTTCCATTAAGGTATTTTACCAATGTTTAAAATCCTATAGCTAGGCAACTTACCAAACGAGAATGTACAAAACAATTAAAATTGTATTGTTTTAAGATGCAATCAAACTTCCATCCTCTCAAGTGGTGATTCATAAAAACTGGTAATTAAATGTACAGTACAGTACAGTACATAGGTGATGTGTTTAACATTGGTTGTACTTTTAACTTATTCAACTAATGAGTAACTTTGGAAACCATCGTTATCATCCTTGTTTTATTGACGAACACAATATAAACATATCTTTAATCACTCATATCCTATGAGAAAAGTATAAAAAAATATATAGTGAATACATTAAATATGGCATCCGGTTTTGTAGACAGATTGCAAACAATAGACCACAACGTTCATTTGCACAGATTCTTAAATTTCAAGGTAACAAGCTTCTCAAGCTTGGCTGTATGGATTAATCTCTGGTTAATAAAACAAATTCCTATTTAGCATTGCGTTAAGCCACTATTTCTGTACAAAAATAGAACTGTAATAAAATAAGAATCGCTAGAAATAATTATATCTATAAGAATAATTGTTGGGGAAAAGTTAACATTTTATGACTGGTTGTGTGTTGTTTTTTTAAGCTCTCTTGCAAAATATGAACTCTGGTATGGAGAAATTAAGAGCACCCTAAGCATATAGACCACACTTGATACAGTCGAGTGAGTGTGGTGGCGAGCCAATAAGGGGCATAAGTGCACGTTTCTCCTGTAACGGTGATTTAAAGCTGTTACCTTTGCTATTCATTGAATACATGTTTGTTAGCTAGTTTTTTTGTATACATAGAAAAATTTAGTAAGAGCCACTTATTTCTTACCTGATTAAAGCTCAAGAGTTTACGAGAGCTTGCGTTACTTAAAACACATTTCTCCTGGAGCTTGTATTTCCAGAATTGTGAGCAGGTTGAGTTACCAAATTATATTGATAACCTTTATAAAATATTATTTTATAAAGGTTATCAATATAACTCAACCTACTGTTCATTCGGGAAATACAAGATCCAAGGGAAATGTATGTTTAATAAACGTAAATATTTTGTAAGGCAAGCATTAGCTCAGTAGGTCCTAGATACCAATGCTAGTTTAGTTTGGAGATAACTTAACCCAGCGTTTACTAACAAGTACCAACAAGGGGCCGCTTTGATAAGCGAAAAATTGCCTCGCAGACACTCAGCTCTAATGCAATATTTAATTATAAGATGCGTTATTTCAAAATATGGTTCACGCCAAAATAAAGTGAAACGTTTTCAACAGGGCTCTATTTAATTAACAACCGTATAGTTTGAATTTTATTAACCGAAATAAATGTGTGAAAATGTAACATTAGCTCATTTCAAGCGACTTTTTAATCATACTTTTGGATCAATGAATCTAGGATTTATGAAAAAGAATCCTAGATATTTAACCTTCCTCTAACAAATACAGCAATCTTTTATAGGTTCACAAGAATATTTTTTTAATATATTTGAGAACTAGCAGCGAATTTCCTCTTTGCTCCAGGATAAGAAGTTTAGTAGTTTTCATTCCCCTCTTTGTTTTTTACATGGCAAAGGGTTGTTGTAGGTGAGGGGTGAATCAGGGTATAAGCTTAGATAAAATAGATAAGTAGTTCCAGAAAACGACACAAACCATTATATTTTAAGCCGTGGGGCTTGACAGCGATTGATACCTACTCGCTGACTGGGGTAACAGCCTTAAAACAATACGTAAGGGTGAGGAGGATAACTTTGAGGAACTGCACGCAATATAGAGAAAGTAGAGACAATGGGGGAAACCACACATGCCTGAAAGAGGTGATCGATTGAGACGCTAGTCTAACGCTTTAGACTGCCCGGCCACCGCTGGGGATCGTAGTTAAATCACGGACTTTTAGGTCCATCAATTGAGCCAAAATCATGGCAGGTAATTTTGTTTCAGGCTAAGCGAGCGGTCAGCACACCTGACTCTAAATAGATTACCAGGGGTTTATCCAAACCAGCGATAGGCCTACTTGTTTGTATAGAAAGTTTTTTATCTTCTTAGTATGTGAATGTTAGACATTTTAGAATAATAATTACAAAACTAGAATAATTAATATATATATTTAATAATCTTAAGCGTGTATAAATTGGCAAATGGACTAATCGTCTAGCTCGTCTACTATGGCTTACTGGTTACCGGAAGTTTGTGGCTCAAATCACGGCTGGGTGTACAGGGGGCTGTTTTCTCACTAAAATTCGGGTACATTTACTTTTATCTCATTCCTACTCCTATAGTGTAGTTAAATGCGAATACCGGTAATCCGGCTGAGTAATAAGCTTTGGATTAGTTATATCTTTGTTCCGTATCTTACTACCTGTTTATCATGGTAGTGAATTAGATATAAGTTTGATAGAATTTAATGGAGATTTACCACTTTCTTCGTAAAGGGAAAGTGGTAACCCCTTTGGGGGATGGGGATGAACTTAGTACACCCAGACAATATTTGACCCTTGATATCCCCATCACTGGCAAACCAGATTAGATTAGTCTGATTTTTAATCCACGCACCCATCGATGTGACTTTAATGGTAATAGAAATGTAAACTTATCATATTGGTATTTTGAAAGTTTGCCCTTGTCGAAGAGTTATATCCTAAGTCAGTGCTAATTAAGTGCAAGCCTCGCTAATCCAGGAAGAGTGAAAGGACATATTTTGTTGGCTCTTGAAACTAAACACTTATAGACAGCGACGCGTCACAACCAATGTCACTGAACGTCGGCCGAGCTGTTAACTTTGTTAGTGACACTTTTACTGCTGCCATTTCACTCTCTCGTCAATTATTGCAGACAAAATGACTGATGATGCGCCGCTGGATGTCATACAAAATTAGTCAATTATGTAGAGGTTAGCAATATGAGTTGCGTATACACAAACATCAAAAATATATGTTACATATATTGTATGTTAGAGGTGTGTGAGTACCCGCATGGATCGACTATAAAAATTAAACTTGAAATATTTCTTGTGCAAATATTGCTCTATACTAATCGAACTCGAAAAAACTCGTTTTAATTCACATTCGATTCGAAGTGAAAAATGCCTACTCACACACGCCTTATACATATATATATACAGAGAGAGAGAGAGAGAGAGTGATAAAAGTACAAAGTATAAGTTATAATTATTATTACTATACTAATGTTCAAAAATGAAAAAGCTCAATCCTAAATGTTATTATAATTCATGGAAATTGATTTTAAAAATAGTGAAATAAACTAATTAGTGGAAATTGAGTGCATGCAAAAAGGCTATATAAGAAAAGAGGAAACACGTGGGTAGAACCCAAAGCACAAAGAAGACATGTTATTCTTTTCTTCTAGCTTCTGTAGTAGAAGTCGTCACACAAATATTGAAACTCAATAAAAAAATTATATTTCAGTACTATTGTCTTTACTAATTAGAAATTAAGTGTGCATATTTACCATTTGTTTCTATTTTGCTTTTGACTCTTACAATTTGATTTTTTGTAGCACCACGTCTTAATACCGTAGGTTTATCCGCTTATGAACTAATTTACTCCAGTGCTTTGAGTGATTAGAAAGGATATATTTAGAGGAAGTGTACCCTAATTTTTACAAGGGAGAGTGAAAAACCACACTCTCAGTACACCCGACCGAGATTCGAACCTCTAGTTCCCCGTCATCGGCAGTCTAGTCTACTGCGAGAGTAGTACTTTAGACCATGCCACCACCGAAGTGTGTTTTAATAAAGTAAATAACATCAAAATATAAAAAGTAAAATATATCAAAAGATTCAGTCGTACAGTATCCCCATGGCTTCTTTGGTGCTGACTGACAGTTCACAGCTGACAGCTAAAAGCTTTGAAAAGTTACCAGACCAAATTATTTATCCATACGTCGAACCATATTATCCGCAAAAACATGTGTTTAGCAGCTGTCACTTCTGACAGTCAAAATTTAGGTATTATACCAAAATGTTGGCAGTCAGAAGTCAGCTGTGAGCTGTCAGTCAGCACCAAAGAAGTCATGGGGCTACTGTACATCAAAACATGCAGAGACAAACAATTTAGAAATTACCATAATCAAATGTTATCTTTGAAACGCAGTTCGGCGATGACAAACGTTACACTACAAGCGCGTGCATCAGCTGATATGTGTGTGCAGTGAGACCACAATATCCCGGATCATAACATTGTGATCTAAGTTAGTGATGCGCGAACAATATTCCCGCCCGAACTACCGAAAATGCCTGTGCGACCTACGTCTGGCTCCAGATTGACGGTTTTATAACTCCTGGTCTAAGAGTTACTCTCGCAATAGATTGGACCACATATTATGGGGATATTAGGGTTATAACCCCGGTAAGGTGTACTGAGGATGGATTTTCCTAAATGATTTTCCACTATCCATCCAAGCAAATTTGGGTACAATTACTTTTATTTCAAGCTTACTCGTTCAGTAAGAACCGTCATTCATATAATTTGAGAGCATTACACAAATTCTTAGCATCACATTAAAAAATTTGTATTAAATATAAGAGCTCAATAAGTGTTAAGATTTTATTAGGCACTAAGCATGAGTTTAGATTCTCCTTTACACTAAACAAGTGCGTTATAAGTACCTTGATTCTCCTTGACGTGTTGACAAGTGTTTAGATTATAGTGGGTACTCGACTTATTGAATAAATTTCACGAAGGCCATTCAAATATTTGACAAAAAATATCCTTGACTATAAGTAATGAGACAGGACTAACCCGGATTAAATATTGATAAGAACATTAGTACTTTATTATAATAATGTATGGTTCAATTTACGAGAGTGGCTTAATTTTTCAACATATATTTGATCAATCATTTAGATTCCAGTTTGAAAAAAATACATACTAAACTATCATAAATAATATAGTAAATTACTACCAGCACTCTTTTTGTTTATATTTCCGAAGCAGGTTTAATATGTATAAAGCCAGCTTCGGTAGGAAAGCATAACATGCCCTTTTTTCCCCCCGCTATATTGAGATTTGAATCCCGGCCTAGTTTAATAAATTAATTTTGCCTAAATGATTTCCCATTTTCCTTCTACGTGAATGCAAGTACATTTCCTATATATTCTACCTTCCTTTTTATCATTAGTGTAAATTATGCGGATATCCCGGATGGGTAGCAGAATGCTATTAAGTGTCAGTCTGATGCCACCCAACACGATCTCATTAATCGGATTTTATTCTTAGGTTGAGCTTGAGGACGTTGTCGGTCAAGAAAACTAATCCACTTCGATCACAAGCTAGCTTTATTCGATTTAATTCCAGATTCACAGGGGGGAAAAAAATTCGTTTACTTTCTGTACCTCCATACGCCCTTCAATTCCATTTCCCATTCAGTTCATCGTTGAATTGACTGCGTTACAATTCTTATAGAGACAGCACAATACCAGTTCAAACTTGTAATGGACTAATTCTGGATCACCATCGTTTCCGACAATCCGTAAAGTAGCCACTCTCTCATGAAAACTCGCTCAAATATAGAAGGGAACCAAATTTAATTGCGCTCTTTGGCAGGTAATTCCTAGATTATTCTTTTTATATATAAAAGTTTGGATTTTTCATGGAGTTTAGCGTGGGAAAGTGATCTAGTTCCGCTATTTGGTTGCCCCCCTCCCTCTCACCACCGTTCTACTTCTCTTCATTTCAAACTAATTTTAACTAGTACACCACAAGATGTTACTTAATAATCCCTCTCTAACCGCACTACGTTTTAAAATTTACAGTTTTGGTTTAAATCGATAATCTAAGCTTTTCAAATCGCCGTGAAGTCATTAAGGATTCAGCTGGTGAGAGCTATAGTTTGTTTGATGGCAGAATTAAAAAAAACTTTAAAGGTTTTGTAAATATAAAAACCTTTTTGTGAAATGTAACGACTTCTTTACGCAAGCTTCATTAACTGTTTGTGTGGATCTGTGAGCTTCATTAACTGTTTGTGTGAATCTGTGAGCTTCATTAACTGTTTGTGTGGATCTGTGAGCTTCATTAACTGTTTTTGTGGATCTGTGATTTTCATTAACTGTTTGTGTGAATCTGTGAGCTTCATTAACTGTTTGTGTGGATCTGTGATCTTCATTAACTGTCTGTGTGAATCTGTGAGCTTCATTAACTGTCTGTGTGAATCTGTGAGCTTCATTAACTGTTTGTGTGGATCTGTGATCTTCATTAACTGACTGTGTGAATCTGTGAGCTTCATTAACTGTTTGTGTGGATCTGTGATCTTCATTAACTGTCTGTGTGAATCTGTGAGCTTCATTAACTGTTTGTGTGGATCTGTGAGCTTCATTAACTGTCTGTGTGAATCTGTGATCTTCATTAACTGTCTGTGTGAATCTGTGAGCTTCATTAACTGTTTGTGTGGATCTGTGAGCTTCACTAACTGTTTTTGTGGATCTGTGATCTTCATTAACTGTTTGTGTTGATCTGTGAGCTTCATTAACTGTTTGTATTTATTTGTGTTTATCTGTGAGCTTCATTCATTGTTTAGATTGATTGTTTATGATTAAATACAAACAACTCGGGAATGAACTCTACTTTGCTATAAATGAGGTGTGATTGTGTGGTGGGGCAATTTTGTTTCTGGGTATCTTCAGATAATATTAGTCTCTGTTCCGGTCCACGCAAAGCATGGAACGTGAGTTTTATAAGGGTGTGCTTACCACATTTTCAACGTTTGCAAACCTATTTTCTTGGGAAACTACAGTTATTTGATAGAAAAACAGTAGAATACAGAATTTCAAAATAAACATAGCTTACTTAGTGTAAGGCCTTTAACAGTAAATGTGTGGTCGTCTGAACAATTGTAACATATTTATTCAAGTTTTAATAGTCTTAAAATTCAAATAACTATTACAGTTTAAAATATTGTCTAAGGTACCTTTAATATCTACAGAAAAAGTAGTAGCTTAACAATTATAAAATACATAAGAAAATAAATAAGTTTTTTAGGTGAAGTCTTCAACCTACAGCCGATTGTCCGGTATTTTAAATATGTAACTATCTTTGAACCAATAACCGTATCGGAGTGAGGTTTTCTGCAATTTTTTACTCAACAACATCAAAATCGGGCTAAACAAAAAAAAATCATTTTTATTTTCCCTTTAAAGGTTACCGTATTTTTTTAAATATAATAAAATGGTGGTCTTTTTTCAGCACCATGTATTATCACCCATTTGGGCTTTACACTTACGTACTAATTAGGATAATGGGTTAAGAATGAGATAGGTTGAATTTAGACAAAGTGTACCCACATTTCTGGGGAGGGAGAGAGAGAGAGTGTGTGAAACAATTTAGGAAAAACCACACTCAGTACACCCGACAGGAATCAAACCACGATCAACACGTCATGGTATATTGCGAGAGTAGCACGTTAGACCATGTGGCCACCGAAGAGGGTTAAAACTGATAGTATTAATAGTCTTTACTCCCCTGTATTCTTATGAAGACTCCATGTTATCGCAATACTATGCCTGATTCGAGATATATTACCTCTATTGGAGCATTAAAAGGCTTTACAATGTTCCTAAAATATTAACACAATCAAATATTTGAACATGTAATGAGCTACCTGATGAGGAACGTGGTAATATTGGCCGATTATTTAAACTGGGTTAGTTCAAAAGTAGATGTATTACCGCGGGTTTAAACCAGATAATTGAGCTCTCCAGGTGAATTTAATAGTTACAATCAAGTCAATCGCTCCATTTAAAACTTGTTCTTGCCACATTGATCTGTTTGCTTTGAGTGGTTAAAAGCGTCTTTATCGAATTATTATAACCCGCAGCGTTGGGCACGCGGACTAGACGTCAAGATTTTCTGACCTTGTTTGATGGTGACAGAGGAGGGGGGGAGGGATTGTATTTTGATCCTTTATAATAGAGTGAAATAAGGGTGATTTTTACTCAAAGAGTTTTACAATCTCTCTTCACAAAAATATATGTCCTACTATATATTCCTTACTCTTCCGTATCCCATTAGTGTTAGTATATAAATAGCCCAGACGGGTAGTAATATATGGTGCACAACATTTAATAATATCCTGAGCTTGACACCCGAGGCCTCATGACCATTCGTGGATGGGATGATGATGGAAAGAACAAGTCTGAATTCACAATGGCGGCTGCTAAGACAATAATAATGATTTGTGAAAATAAAGCTTACCCACCGTGTCAAATTAATTTACTCGATTTTCTTTCATCGCGCTAATTCCTTTATTAATTAGACCTTGGCCTCTTTATCAAACTCTTATTTCAATAAACAAGTTGTACAATTATTCCAATACTCGAGATCCAATTTCACGGAACTTTCAAACTTAATTTTGACCTAATATTCATTCATTTTACTGTGACCTGCTAAATTAGGGTAGACCAGGCCTCTACAATCTCAATAATCCTTTATTTTTGTTACTAACGAAAACTAATTTTAAAACATCAACTATTGCTAGCTAAAATATGTTATTCGAACTATTTTGTTTATCTATTCAATTTTAATGGCTTCTATTTTCTCCATAACAACAATATATTGTCTGATTCACCCAGAAATTGACCTTGGGAGGAGTTAAACTTTCGGTGGCTCGTTGAAATATCTCCCGAAAATATTTTTATAACATAAATCCTCTACAATTTATTTAAATTATTTAAAAATAATTTGGGTTTTAGGTACTAAGAATATTATAAGACGCCAATAATCTACGAGCTAACGCAGTTTTAGTAATATTCATTTACAATCCACTTCGGTGGTGGCGTGGTCTAACGCGCTACTCTTGTAATAGGCTAGACTGCCTATTAAGAGGAGATCGAGGTTCTAATATCGGTCAGGTTTACTGAAGGTGGTTTTCCAAAATTGATTTATATTCACCCTCCACGCAAATTATGGTATTATTCCTCTAAATGTAACCTTTATAATCATTAAAAACACTTGCATAACTAGTACATTAGCGTATAACACGACTGGGTAGTAGGGCGTGATGCTAAATAAACTTACTAGGGGTCATGGAGGTTATAGAGTATTATCCAGTAATCAAATTCAAAGATTATCTAAAGAAACCTAAATATTCATTTAGCCCAGTAGCTAAGATAATTCAGTAACTTTTGACATTAAGTAGATCTTAGAAACGAGTGGATAAGTAACTGCACTGTCAACAGTGCGAGTTAACATGTTCGAACGGAACCACTTGGCTGTGCTGTATCGTTAAAATGTCAACAAAGTCTTTGCTAACTATCTCAATAATTCTCTTATTGATTTAACTAAAATACAAATACGAATTTGATGTAAATTATTGTAATGATAATGAACATACTTTATAAATTAATATCTTAACCTTTGCTTATACAAATTAAAAGTAGTGTACATTTTGTTTTGGTGCTTTCTATTGCTAAGCGATTTAAATCATATTCAACCGCATCCAGAAAGTAAAAAAGTAAAATTTTACATCCTCCAATGACTTGGAAAAATTAAAAACTGTATAATATGAAAAAAGAGAGCCTCCAGTACAATTTTTGGAGACTTTTTTTTTTTGTGCAAAATGAAATACCTATTTAATATTTCGGGGTAAAAATTGGCTTGCAAAGAATTTGTTTAGCGTACCTTTGAGATTTTAAATATCTCTCGGTTAGGGCTATAAATTTCTCACCACCTAGCTTAATCTCAGAACTACGACATATCGCGTTTAACAGCCTTGTAGAAGAGTTGATTTTAACTTTTGGAACATTTATTTTAAAATCATAAAATTAAAAAAATGTTTTTATGATAACTACCTATACTCTCCATTCTAGGCAGGAATCATGTGTTAAACTAACTAACCACTTCTAACAAAGCGGGATTTATGGGAGTAGGACACGGGTCAACATATGAGCTTCAATTATACATTTGGTTGAAGATGAATTTGATCTATAAAAAGGCAGGTACACTTAATTTAACCTAAAAGGTAGGAGTCCTACATTGGTAGACAGATATATGGTCCTATCTTATCAGCTGCACCATAGTGGAACCCGTCGAGATAAAACTGCTACCTTTCAGGGCAAACTAAGTGTACTATGTATGCTGTTTATAAAGTGACATTTAAATGTTTCATTGCAATATTTTATATAATAAAATATTATCATTATTAAATGTTTTCTTGTGAAACACGATTAACGATATTTACTTTATATTGAACTGTTTTGTTTGCCTTTCGTAGAATTTTATTTGTATACCACACTATACTAAACAATTGATGAGTAGTAATTTAACCTTGTTTTATCATAAATAACAAACTATATGAAGACATATTGAGAATGGCTCGTAGAAAATGAAACAGCTCGGTTAAGTACTCTATGTATGTATGTAAAGTGAGAGAACAAGAGATGAAGGAAATGACATGAACTTGAGTTGTATGGCAAGCCGCGAGCTTTGCTCTCGTATTGAGGAGGTTCATTATGCATCTATGTCTGCAGAGTTGCCATGTGGTGCTACCTCCCACGTCAATACAGATCACGGCGATAGACTGTCAGTGCAAGACAGGGTCAAGACAACCTTTCCTCGTATTGTCACTAAACATTCGAGGGTTGCGTCACAAAGCGACCATCAGGGGCGTTAGATAGGGTGGTAGTCTCATGGTCTGAGGCATCAGACTTGATATGGCATGGACTGCCGGTGAAAGGGAGGTCAAGGTTAGAATCTCAGCTGGGTATATTGAAGGTAGTTTTCCACATGCAATTTATCACTGTGGATTTCCATCCCCCTATCCAAGCTATTGTGGATGTATTTGCTCCAAATAGACCTCCCATATCCTGCCTCTAACAAGAAGTGTTTAATCACCTTGGAGTGGATCTTACCAATAAATAATATAATATTTTCAATACGTCTCACGACACGACTAGGCTAAAAGTAATAGCACAATTTACAATTCTAGATTAAATGTATAGTACCATTTCTTATTACCCGTCCTGTTATACGCGTATATACAGATATACTAATTATTAAAATGGTTTTATGGATTAGGAGGGTATATTATAGGAAGTGTATCCATATTTGCGTGGCGAGAGAGTGTAAACCCATTTAGTAAAAATCTTCAGTACAGCCAACTGAGATTCGAAACTCAATCTCCCCATCATAATCAGGCTAGTCTCTAGTCTAGTGAAAGAGTAGCGCATTAGACCATGCAGCCACCGAGGCGGGCTTAGATGATATTGTTTACCGGAATTTACATAGAAGAAAAGTAGTAAAAGAGAAAACACCTGTGATGGTACACTCAGCCTGGATTCCATCTCTTATCTTCCCTTCGTCTGTAAACCAAACTAGATGAACCTGAGGTTTAGTCCGCGTTCCTAATAATGTGGCTAATATCAGTGTTGAGTGTTGATGGCTAGAAAGGAATGAGTTTTATCGTCTTTGACCACAACATTTTGTCTAATGGTAGTATATTACACTGTCATATTTATTTAATAAGATATATTATAATAGAGTTGACACAACCTTAGATAAGATGTGTCCTATTCCATTACAGGGCTTTTTCTTCTATGTTTGTAAAATATGTGTGTTACAAATTAGGAGCCAATCAAGTCAAAAATATTAAAGAACTAACCATGAAACTATTAAATATTTGGCTACTAGAGCGAATCTATTAATTTATAGAAAAAACATACTTATGTTTTATTCTAGGTGTTTAGTTTGTGTCTTCATATTGGACAATTATTAGATTTGTTACGGCTTTACATATCTCATTTGAGCTTTCAGATCTCACCCTATCCTTTGATAAAACTTAGACCTTATTCCATAATAGATTTATTTTTACTAAATATTTATAAAAAAATATGTTTTTTTTTATAAAATATCCTTAGAGGGCCACTCCAATTATCTTATAAAAGCATTCAATTTTACAAAAATGTGTTAGGAGAAGACCACATTCAATAAGATTTCTAGTTTTTGAAGGAAAAAAATCCAGGCGAGGATAATTCCAAGTAGCTTCGAAGGTCATACTAATTTAAAAATTTGCTTGTGGAAGACTACTAGTGGTATCTAATTGTTGAGAGAGAAAAATGGTGATGAAAATTTTAAATAGCTTTCAAGGGCATCCAAATTTAAAAAAAAAAATATTTCAGTGGGGACAGCTTTAAATAAATTATAGGGAATCAAATTTTTTAAATAGTTTTGGTGAGCTCGTAGAAGCATTACATTTTCAAAAAGCTATTGAAGGAGACTACATCAACTATCCTCAGTGAGTGTTCAAATTTCAAAACCTTAACGGGGTATAATAGACCCAAATAGTTATTAAAAGTGTATAATTTTCAAACTACTATCTGCAAAACTTTTTTGTTCATTTCCCTCTTTTCCCCTCTAACACAGATAAAGTTCCACCACTACTGTATAAAGCAACAACGTTCTTATTTCTTAGGGTTTAGTAGGAATTCTTAACAGCACGTCATAAACTTACGATTTTGAAACCTTGTTCCCTTCCTTGAAATTAACTTCTCCCTACGCCCATGACCCAAGGTATTTTATAAAATGGTGTGAACGAACTCAGACGGATAGTTTCTACTAAACGCAAGTTAACTCATTCAAAGACAAGCGTGATTGCGAAGCGACTGTTTCCGGGAGGTCGAATGTCCACCACTGAGGTCATATTTTCTCTCTCAGCACCTGATGCTGTGGTCGGTCTGTGTCGCAATGTTTACTGGCTGGTGACACACCCAACACAATTAGAAAGTCAAATAATACATACATTACTATCAACGATTTGACATAATAACCCAACTTGACTGCTGGGAGGGGACGGGAGAAAAGTACGGTATTTTTGCAGTTTTTATAGAAAAACATTTTTTTGGCCAAAATAAATCAAATATTGCTTCAGTACAAAAGATAAAGTTTAATTTTCTTCACGTGGTGATATCAACAGTTGTTGAATATCTGTCATGAGCATAGTCGCAATAAATGACAAACTTTTTAAATTAAGATAAAATGTTGTCATTAAATTCCAAGACACCCTTGACAGATGTTCAACAACTGTTGATATCACCACGTGAAGAAAAGTAAACTCTATATTTGTATAGAAGTAATATTTGATCTATTTTAGGCGAAAAAAGTTTTTCTATAAAATCTGCAAAAACACCGCCCTTTTCTCGTGTCCCATACATCCCCATTTTATTGCCTAGCAATTACTTGCATTGCTATAGGCTGGAAATAATTAATAGAATCTTACACTCTCTATCTTACATCTAATTATTATACTCTCCTTGTTAAATCTAAATGTTTCTCAAAAGTTTCCAGCACATCTAATCGTTCAGAATTAATTGGTATTTATTGACAATAAACGACATATTGATGTGCTGAGAATTTTAATTTTCAACAATAAATTGTGCCCCGAAGTGAGAAATGTTGGGTATCCCCGAACTATACCGAGGTGTGTGTGTGTTTGCTGCAGGCGGTGTGCACTCCCCGCCCCCCTGAGGGGCTATGATTAGCATGGAGCTGCCCCCCGTGCACCCCCAGCACCTCCACGCCATGGGTCACCACGTGGACCAACTGCAGCAACACCAGCAACTCCAGCAACATCAGCAGCAACAGCAACAGCAACAGGGCAACATGATGCACCACGGCATGCTGCACAACGACGACAACAAGAAGAAACGTGAGTACACACCTTCTAGAGCCTCTTGATTTGACACTGGTTCCACACCAGCATTGTTAGCAGACATTGTTAGTAGACATTGCTAGCGTACATTGTTAGCCGACATTGCTAGCGTACATTGCTACATGACATTGTTAGCAGACATTGTTAGCTGACATTGTTAGCAGACATTGTTAGCAGACATTGTTAGCAGACATTGCTAATATACATTGTTAGCAGACATTGTTAGTAGACATTGCTAGCGTACATTGTTAGCCGACATTGCTAGCGTACATTGCTACCAGACATTGTTAGCAGACATTGTTAGCTGACATTGTTAGCAGACATTGCTACCAGACATTGTTAATATACATTGTTAGCTGACATTGTTAGCAAACATTGCTAAAGTGAATTGCTAGCATACATTGTTAGTAGACATTACTAGCGTACATTGCTAGCATACATTGCTAGCATACATTGTTAGCAGACATTGTTAGCAGACATTGCTAGCAGACATTGTTAGCAGGCATTGCTAGCAGGCATTGTTAGCAAACATTGCTAGCGTACATTGCTAACGTACATTGCTAGCATACATTGCTACCAGACATTGTTATCAGACATTGCTAGTGTATATTGCTAGCGTACATTGCTACCAGACATTGCTAGAAGATATTGCTAGCAGACATTGTGAGCAGAAATGGTTAGCATACATTGTTAGCATACATTGTTAGCAGACATTGCTACCAGACATTGTTAGAAGACATTATTAGCGGACATTGTTAGCATACATTGCTACAAGACATTGTTAGCAGACATTGCTAGCGTACATTGCTAGAAGACATTGCTGGCAGACATTGTGAGCAGAAATTGTTATCATACATTGTTAGCAGACATTGCTACCAGACATTGTTAGAAGACATTATTAGCGGACATTGTTAGAAAACATTGTTAGCGGACATTGCTAGCGGACATTGTTAGCAGACATTGTTAGCATACATTGCTACCAGACCTTTTTTCTCGGGAGATGTTAGAGTAGGATCTTGGTAAGAAGGAACTTAAAGAAAATACACTTATTTTACAGTCAACAATGATAAAATATTACAAAATGGTAAAAATCTTCTTTTTTTCAGTATTGATATCTAATAAAATGACAGTTGCAGATCACATAGTTTTACTTATGAATATATTAAAGTAATTGTAACAATTTTTATAACTGTCATATACGGTCCTTGCTACCAGAACCGTGAGTGTTCATACTGAGAACTGTTGTTCGCGAACAAATGTTGGGGAATCAATGCAGTGCCTGCGTTTATTTGCTATTGAAGGAAAAGCCAAGTGACAAATTTTAGAGTTTTTCTAGTAGTTATCAAAATGGTGCAGAATTAAGACAGATGTATAGAACAGTGAAGTGAAAAAATGGGAATATAAGCGACAATTTAGGTGGCCATGGATTTATTTAAAAAGTTAGCAGGGACAGTTCTGTTATCAGATCTAAACTAGGTAAACGGGATTTTTTTTTGTTTAGTAATATTACTAAAGTGCTGGATCTAAATAATATTGGCTTACAAGTTAGTGTCTCATGACGAGACTAATCTCAGGATATTTGTACACGTGGATTGAGAAATGGCTTTAGAGTCCTGTGGCAGTGACATAAAATATTACATCAAGCTAACATCTTATTTGCTTTGATGTTGACCTCTCTTCGATAGAAAACTGAGTTTTCTTAATTCATTGTTATTTGACCAAAATTTTACTGTAACTATAAAATGTTCAAAATTTAAAATACAATAACATGTTAGCGAACACTATTTTAGTTGTGTGGACCTGGTATAATGTGATACTTGGGTGCAAACAAGATAAGGAGGGTGAATAGTTGTGACCAAATTATGTTTTCTCTGTACGCGTTTATTTGCTATATAAAATGAAAGCAATAAGAACCAACAGTTTCACAGCTAATTCGGACAATTGAAGCTGTCTTAGTAGGGTTGCCACCTTACCCAAAATAAAATAATACACTTTTTCAGGGGTGGCGTAAGGAAGTGCCTGCCCCAAATATTTTTAAGTATTGTATGTCACCAAAAGTAATTTGGCAGTGTTATTTTATGTAGATAAAACAATGGCTTAAAGAAGGTAAATGTTAAAAATGTATCAAAACCATCTTTCCGAATAAGTCCAAATGAAATTAGTGTTTCTTTTTTCAAATCGTAAAATTTAGGCATATGTTTATAACACTTAAAGTTACATTAACTCTTTCAAGTTCATCCGTCAAAGCCAATGTCGCTAAGAAGCCAACTTATGAGAAAAATAATAGCTAAACATATATGCCTCAAATAGCAAAACGGGAGGGTAACCCTTTGTCTAAGAACGGGGAACACAAAATACTGCGATACTAGATGATCTCGTAAAATATGGGAGGGGTGGAAACCCTTGTATTTTGGGAATATCTCTATTTACTAAAGCATTATTTAAAAAATCTTACGAAAGACCATAAATAAAAATGTAGATCCATCTTGAGAGGTGTCACAAACTATCAAGCCGGTGTCCTTTTATAAATGAGTTAGACCTGTAATGAGGGTCAGTAATGTGAACGTGTGTTTCTCCTCTTCACAAAATGGACCATACATGAGAAAACTCACTCAAGTGGGGCCTCAGGTTGGCCAATGACGCAACGGCTATCTTTTTGAAAATCCGCCTGTTTTATTATGCATAACAACATTCTGGCAGTAGGTTATCGTGGATATTCATAATATCAGCATAAGAATGTATTGCTTCAAAAGCATGGGAAACCTAAAGGCAATATTTCAGAACGTATCTCAGATGGCAGCAGAAAGATCTTCCGACAGAAAGTGATAGAAAAACTCTCAACTGTTACAAGCAAGTCAGTCAACACGACCAAGTATTACAGTTGGTTTATTTCTCACATAATTTACCTGAAAGGGGTTTGAAAGGGCTGCCCCAAGTAAAGGTCCAACATTGTTTATTGCACAGCTGATTCACTCCATTCTTCCAGTCATTAGGATGTACAAATCACAGTTTGCATTAGTCGTGCACATATTCACACCTTTTTATTGATTGCACACAACTCTTTTTATGTGATGCGCATGACGGCTGATCACACTATTATTTTCTCTCTTGTTTTTTTTAGAGGATGACGGTCACGGGCTGAACCAGGAGGGTGAGTCCACCAGTTTGTGCACCCCTTATTCTTCCTGCACTCACCCTTGTAGTGCACGATGATCGTTTTAACTGTGGACACGGTCGAGAGAGTCGTGAGTTGGACCCTCTGACGGTGTTCATAAGCTTTGGAGAGGTATGCTTACTGTCACATGCTTTTGGTTCACATCTAATTTCATACGTACAGAAATTATAATATTTTTCAATATCTATTTATTTAGATTCCAGCAAAGTTAAGATGGCGTGGAAGGAAGCACTAATTAGGATATGTATTTTAATAGATTTTGAAACAAATAGGGTTTTTTTTCCCAAAGTAAATTAAATATTGTTTGAATAGCTATGTTTAGTTTAATTTTCTACCTTTGTTCAACTTTTCTTGAATATCTGTCATGAAAATTCTGGAGTTTGAATAGGACTTTTTATTTATTTATTTTTATATAATATTCTTTATTTAAGCTGGTTAAATTAAGGTGTAACACCTTTTCTTCACTTAACCAGCTTACAGTATCAATGATAATCAATTTATAACTATTTTAAATTTTAAATAATCAGCTTAAAGAATGAAAATAATAACAGAACAGATCTTACAAACTAAACAATAATAATATCAATCAGAATAAATTTTCCCAACTCACAATCATTATCTGATAAATGTTAACAAGTTTTATCCCATTCATACTTCATATTATTAACTATCTTAATAAATCATTCATACAATTTTACTCTTCTACTACAAAGCAGTTTTACTCTACATTTGTAACTTTTCTGAACAAAATGCCAATGATGAGAACACTGTGTGTAGAAAATTAATCCAAACATATTTAATGAAGCGGTGTTTTATCTATTTTAGCAGTAGATAATTGATGCTATAAAAACTGCTAAAATACTGGACTAAATTCGCGTTCTCTTTCATTACACCTTAATCTGTTTTACCGTCAATAATTACTTTTTCTTATTGTTTTATATGCATTTATAGCTGAATTTTATAAAATAAAGTAACACATTTATTATTACGATTGTTTTTAAATTTTATCCACAATAAAGTAGTTAAAAAAATAAGAACATAACTAGGACAAATGTTTTCCATTCACAGATACAATACCAAACATTACAAGTATCTATTAACCTTTACAAAAAAAAAAAGTTCATACATTCTTGTTCCAGTGTAAATATTTTTATTTTCATTTTAATTCTCCAAAATTTAGGATTAAATTGATTCAATATAATCATTTGATTTCAAAAGGTTCCGTAATATTAATGACTATTTATATTAGAATGTCACTAATTTGTATGTTATAAGAAACAAGCGACTCTAATGTACAGAGCAAGCTCAGTATTTAACCAGTAGTAATTATTTGTTCCTGCTTATCATCAATTGAAACTTAATAAATTAACATTATTCTACTGGTGGAGGTGGTATTTTTGAACTTAACTGCATGTCTCTATACAACTACTCTTAGGATGAAAGATATCAATATGCCTGTCAAAAAAAATATTATTACTATAATTATTATTAGCACCGCGTCTTACTACCCGTTCGGGTTATACGCACTTACGCTAATGTGTAATGGTAGGGTGATTGTGAGATGAAATGAAGAACCTACAGTTTAACGTGGAATCCGAATCACGGTGGAGGCCTGGCATTCCTCACATTCACAAGATGTCTTGTCAGAGGTGAATGAAGGGTTTGGTAATCAGATAAAACTGTGCCGGGACCGAGGATTGAACCCCGGCCGCCAGCACAGAAGTCTGACACCTTACCCCTAGACCACCAGGTCACCGAAAGAAAAAAAATAGCACTAAGAAAATTCATTTTGTAATTTTAAATTATTGATTTTGTACACACCATGAAATTAACCTGTATTTGCAGGTGGTTAATTAAATATACTTTGTTAAGATTTATTCTGTTTAATCAATTGAAATCATGCCAATTATATCCATCTATTAAATACCAATTGAATTTTTATTAATTAAATAGCCAAACTATTATATTTGTTGAAGTTTAATCTAAATATCGTATTCCTTAAATTTAAAAATGACACATGAACATGGGATTTCTAGATAGCTTAGTGGTTAGATCATTGTTGTACTAAATAAATAGTTCCATGTTCGATTACCGTGTCCACTTGTTATTATTAAATTTAAGGACTATCATTGAAGTTTGCTAAAAAGCAAATGTAACCGAGTATTTATCTCACTAAAGTAAATCAAGATACATTTTATTAGCTTAAGCAAAGGGACAAAAACATTTATTTTATTTTGTTTGAAAATTGATAGGCTTTAATATAACCTATCCTCGGTCTAGAGATAAAATGTATTGACAAATTTGAAACAAATGTTTAGATATCCCGCCCAATTTGTTTATTTGCACTATACACGTACAGAATAATCTTATTTTTATTCCGTTCTCCACTGTATTACCTGTCCGGAACTATCCAAACATTTAAACTAATGAGGTATGGCTGAATAATGCTAGACGTTAGTTATCATTTTGTAAAAGTAGATCTAGTCACTTTTTCTAACTGTCAGATGAGATTCTTCCTATGACAGTTGGACTATATCTCTCCCATGTCCACAAAGAGTGTACGTGAGCTGTCTCTGGAATTAGTCTCACCACCGGATACTTAACCTCAACATTGACTGCCATCTAAGGTTGTCTACTTGCTGAATTTGAGGCTATGTTTCGAAGAGGGTTGCAGTTTAACTTGACTCACTGAAGCACTCCAAGCAATATCACACTTAGGGACCAATGTATAAAATATAAATAAAAAAGGGGAATAAAATGAGCAGCTTATCCTGTGAGATATATGGTTTATCTACTGATAACACTTACCTTCTTTCTCTGAAGAGCATAAACACTTACTCTACTATTTACGTCTGGACAGAATTGAGATGCATTTCAAAATTATAATTTTTTTTGTTCCCTATTTTAGACAGATATATGCTTCCGCGGACTCCTGTCAGGGACATTCCTACCAGACATTTTCACGAGTAAACCAAATAGCCTAAGTTGTAGAAAAAATTTATCAGAGAAAAAGGTCAAGATTTTTAGATTATTACGGTTAAATATTATTCTTAGAATTATTTAATAACGTATGGTTTCTGTACCAATTATATAATATTTAAAAATACCGAATGAAACGTTAATTGATTAACATGGGAAATCCTATCTTGATTTTGTACTACGTCACAGGTAGACAATTTCCTTTGCGGATTGACTACAATCAGTCCCACCCGCTTGTCGGACGCTTACACGTAAAGCACACCCGCAAGACGTGCTGAGTTAGTTTTTAGCTTAAACAACGACTGTCTACAATTAAATGTCATGAGACGTAATTTTAATCATATGACACCATTATCAAAATCAAAATTTACAAATAATAATTAAAATGAATCAAGTTTTGGTATAAAAAAGTTATAAGATTATTAATATTACTAACAATTTAAAATGCAATAACTCATAATATATATTTTTCACGAACTGGTATCTTTGGTCAAATATCGTATTACTTTAGTTGAATACAGTAGTAGGCCTACACCTGTATTTGTTTCTGATTGGCTGAACATAAGCCAACTTCACCACATAAATACAAGAGATGATTAATGTCCTACTTACGGCCCAAGCGGCTCTGACAATCCCGACATACGACTGCGCTTACGTGGGCTACTAGAGACATACAACATTACGAGGCCAACAAGCGGGTCCGGCTGATCGTAGACGAGTATTAATCAAGAGAATCTTGTAGGTCTCCCTTTTTTATTTACCTTTTTAATCACGATTGGTTGAAGTTGCGTCTCCCGATATTTAACCGAAGTCAATCCCTGTTTGAAACAGGGAACAAACCCGGTGCGTATTCATAGCTAGCGTCTAGCTTTATTCACCCCTATTTCATTAGTTTAAATATTTGGATAGTCCCAGACAGGTAGTAAAGTGGAGCACGGAATAAAATGAGGAGTATTCTGTAAGTGTTTAATGCACAGAACAAATTTTGCGGGATATTTAAACACTTATTTAAAGCATACCCATACATTTTATCAATGATTTTCTTTCGAGAATATATCAACCGTATCAAGTTTTAAACAAAATAAATATGTATGTCCCTTTGTATTCAGTTTAAATTAATAAACTGTACCGTAAGCGACAGAGGAGGAAGCTGCGTCTAACGACCACGTTAACGTGGAGTCAGGTTACGTGGAATTCCTGTGGGAATGTGGTGAACGCAGGACGCGCTCTGGAAGCTGGAACGCGTGAGGCGTGAGAACAAGGGAAAGCTCTGAGCAACTGACAGGAAATACATTAACAATTAAATAATAACAAGCCTCATCTTTATGTTTAATAAGACAAAACACATCAAGAGTAATGTCTTAGCCTTACATGCTTAGTGCATAAAATCGGAGCAATAAAACTGAACTATTTTACTTCATAGGAATATGAATTCATGATAGTGAGGGAATAAAAGAGTGTGAGTTCATTGAAATATATCTATAATGTGAAATATACTATTTTGTTTAGCTCGGGATCAGTTTATTTTATACATCTTGCGAGTAGCCGCAGATGTTTCTATTATGTAATGTCTAAAGCTCGTAACACGACTGTACCTTTATCTAGAGAGCTACAGAAACCTCGACAAGCTCAGCTGACGATCAGTGGCGCGCATTCCGAAGTGTTCCTCTTGAACATAAACTATTTACACTTCAACTTCTCGTAACATATTTCCGTCTCCCGTGGAATACAGCACACATCTATGTCGGCAAAAATAAACAACGAGGGTTTCATTTGGTAAGACTTTGGTAAGGGCTACTGACCTCTTGGCCATAAATTAATTCTAGAGAAGCTTTCAATCGGTGTAATGTGTACACATTTTGAGGAGTTACATTTTGAAGAATAAAAACAACATGGGGTGAATGTTATTTTATTATTTGAAGTGCAAATGGTTTCTACATTTCTTAGTTCTCATACGAATTATAATTCAGTTTAAACACAACATATCGTTCTAAAAGATGCAAAAGCGTTATTTGCATATTTTGTGCCTCGGCTTTGTTGAAGTATTTCCGAAAAATTCCTTCTTAAATAATATTCAAAGAAGCTCCTTTGAGAATACTTATATTTAAACTGTAGCTTGACCTTAAATAAAAACTTCTCTCCAATTCTCTTTATAATCCATTATATAAACCCCTCTAATCACTTACCCAAACCTCTATAATCCCTTGTGTGAACTTATATATATATATATTTATACATCTATCTGAACCGCTACAACCCTATACCTATTCCTTTCTCTAAGCCTCTCTCTAAACCTCTATACAATTTTCTTTCTAATCCACCAACTAAACAAGTCCAACACTTTACCTCAACATCATCATCAACTGTTTACAGCCTGTTTCTGGCTGGGTCAGTTTAGTGAAATGACTCCAGCTTCCTCTATCCTTCCACCATTCGTAACCCTTTATTTTCTTCCATTCTTCTCCTCTCACCTGCCCACTTTCTGTAATCTGCTCCTTCCATCTCTTTCTTGGCCTCCATTGAGGTATTTTTCCTAAATACCTCATTTTCAAAATTTTATTTGGCATCCTTTCTTTTTCCACGCTCATTACATTAACTAAGCCTACATAACTATTCATTTGAACTTAAATAATACTAAAATGTAATCTTCTCTTTAAACTTCTCTCTAAAACTTTCTCTAATCCTCTATCTCAGCCTCTCATAAACCTCACTTTATTCCACTTACACTTTATATCGCATTCCTTAATGTTTTAATGCGATGTTTATAACATCTCAGTAGGGGCCTAATTGTTACTGACATGTTTATTTCTAATGAATAGCTGGAACTAAATACTTTATTAGTCTTTCTATTAAATTAAATTTTAATGATGGGTATGTTGTCCTGGAAGATACTTTTTCTAAGTATTACATTTGAAAATATAGCTATTATTTTAAGAACAAGTTTCATTGTTTAGTTGGAATGGTCTTATTCAATCTGCGCACACATTCCATAATAGCATTCTCAACGTCTCAATGAACTGAAAAGGTAAAATTTAATAGCAATGCCAGTGCAGAATTCATTTCAGAGAGCAAGAAAAACTTCTTTGTAACTGATTGATATTCAACAATTGGGCCGTATCGCTTCCACGATCTCGCCATTAAACCGCACACACAAAACCTTCTGTCCAAATATGCAGAGGGTGGGGGGGGGGTAGAGAGGGGTCGTTCGAGGATTAAGGGGGGAGGCACGAAGCTTGCACGAGCCAACAAGACACTGGCGCACGGATTGAAAATTAGCATGTTTACCCGAGAAATTGCCGTGATCTCAATCTGAATTATGACTTTTTATTCGTAGGGTACCCTACTTTACCCTGCATCATTTCCATACTGTTATCGTCTTAGAAGACATTCCTCCGGGTTGCATGTCTTGGAGAGTTTACTTTCGATGATGTAGGAAAGTAGGAATAATGACTGGTTTTGAGGGTGCACTTTGGACTGGAAGCCCCTGGTGATACTCTTGTACTCTCGCCACTCTTGTACATCAAAAATATATTATGATTAATAAAATCCCCGAATGGATAGTAAGACGCATTGATAAATAAAATTAATAAAATCTAGGTTGTATAATACAGAATAGCTATTGTTACTAACAAAATCCTAATTACCTGCATCAGTGGCCGCATGGTCTAAGGCATCTCTTTCGTGTTAGAATTGACTGCTGATGATAAGGAGATCGGGATTCGAATCCTGGTCGGGAGTACTGAGGGTGTTTTTACTAAATGGATTTACACTCTCCCTCCACACAAATGCAGGTACACTTCCTCTAAATTCAACTTTCCTAATCCTGAACTGATTAGCGTAAATAGTACATAAACGTATAGCCTGAACAGTTAGTAAGACGAGGTGCTAAAAACATTATTTATTTTCAGTGTATTTTAACCTCTCTTAACTATAATGCGGATACATTTTATCTTCGGTACCTCCTCCATCCGTACCTCTTTGGTAGAATTGTTGGTAGTCCCTTTAGCGACTGTATATATTTAATATTTATTTAGTTTTCATATATATATTACTAATTAAAAAGCAATCCCAAGCGTGAAATTAAGATTTACCAGGCAAGATTCTGGAATCTTTTGAAAACAAGGTTCCTTAGAGAATGTTCTGTGCACAGCATAAAAAAGAAAGGTTCCTTAGAGTAGGTTCTGTTCAGAGTCTGGTAAAACATGGTTCCCCAAAGGTTTTGTGCAAATCCTGATAAACGAGGTTCTTTAGAGAAGGTTATATGCACAGCCTGGTAAAGTAAGGTTTCTTGATAGGTTCTGAACAGATCCTGGTAAAGCAAGGTTGCTCAGAGAAAATATTGTTCCAATCCCTGTAAAGCAAGGTTCCTTAGCGAATGTTATTTACACAGACTGGCAAAGAAAGTTTCCCTAGAGAAGGTTCTGTACAGAACTGGTAAGCCATGGTTTCCTAGAGAAGGTTTTGTGTAAAGCCTGGTAAAGCAAGGTCCCTGTCAGTCCTACTCCCGAGGTTAGTGCTCGTGTGTATATGAGTGGCGGGTGATGTGGTCTCATATGGAGGCTCCCACACCTCCCTCTACTGCTGTCTTATTACCATGGTAATAGCCACTCCACTTTGCATACAACTGACATAGTCTTCTTTGCTCGGATAGTCGGGGTACTATACAACTGACAGACATAACCTTGCTTGCTGGGATAGTCGGTGTATTATACAACTGACAGAGATAAACTTCCTTGCTGGGATAGTTGGGGTATCATACAACTGACAGACATAACCTTCCTTGCTGGGATAGTCGGGGTAACATACAACTGACAGACATAACCTTCCTTGCTGGGATAGTCGGGGTAACATACAACTGACAAACATAACCTTCCTTGCTGGGATAGTCGGGGTAACATACAACTGACGGACATAACTTTATTTGCTGGGATAGTCGGGATAACATACAACTGGCAAACATAACCTTCCTTGCTGGGATAGTCGGGGTAACATACCAATCGTAATAGCCACACGTGTTATGAGGCATCAGACTCACAATACTCTGTGACGGGAGCTGACCAGGTTCGAATCTCAGCTGAGTTCACTGAGGGTAGCTAAAGGGGGCTTTCCATATATCGATTAACTTGGTAATTTTCTCATCTACTCTCCCCTTGAATTTTATTCGATTTATTTTTATTCATCTTATTTACGTTTTGATCACTCTTTAGAAACTCACGATTTTAATGTATTAATGGAAATAAAACAATTAATATTTGTTAGAGAGACTTGGAAGCCTTTTCTAATCACGAACCTCAATAAAATGTTGGCATAGGTTTAATAATACAAACTATAAATATAATTATTACTTATAATTGTAATACTTTTACATATATTCCTTAAACTACAAGTATTAAGGTAACATACGAAAAAAATATAAATTAAATCAACCTTGATATAAAAAAACATATATGGGCATACGATTTTAATTTAGGATTGTAAAACGTCGAAATGGATTTTCTTTTGTAAAATACAATTTTTCCTTATTGTTGTTGGTTTGACAATTGTTATTATTATAAAATATATGGTAAATTAAATTTTGAAATCGATTCATATACTGAAATTTAGAAAAAATATAATGATTTTCTGGTCTGCAGGGAAGACTTCTCACTAGCAAGCTAGACTGATGTGCTCAGATGAGCTTAGTTCGAATACCGGGCCAGATACATGCTGAGGGTTTTTATAACCAGGTTTCTTAACCTCTCTTCAAACTGGCGCAGATATCTAAAATTTGCATTCCTCAGCCATTAATTTCAACTAAGTGTAACTCTCATTGGTGGGCACGTCTGGTCTGCAGATGACTGTGAAGGGGGTAGAAACGGGAAAGAAGAGGGGGGGCACGTTTCCAATCCCGATAGGATGTACAAAAAGTTTTTTATATGGTTTTCTAGTCTCGTTCCTTACAACTGCAGGTAAGTAATGTACATTACCTTTAAATTCTACTTTTATCATCCTTAACTTACCATAAGTGTAATTAAACTGGGACAGCCTGGATGGGTAATAAGACGCAGAGCAAAATAAAAGTTTATCTAAGTCCAATTACCTGTGTTTGTTGTGGAGCAGACTATAACAAGATTCAATTTCATATTCAATACGTCAAGTCGCTAAACGGTGTTTGTATTACTCATACACATGTGTTGGTTGCGAGGTGAGCTGGTAGAGAATATTAACCTAATAGCCACTGAGAGAAAGAGAGAGACACTGGGCTGGTGTTAGAGTGAAGTGTGTTGCTGTCATATTATAATTGACGTCAAGGGTTTCTCTTGAAAACAAAAAATACATTATGGCTGTGGTTTACTATATTTGTTTTATCAACGTCGAGATACACGAAATAACAACGTTTGCACTAAGCCTATTTAAGTAGTAGCCTTTCTCCCCCCTCCCCCTATGCTAGTGCACTCAACTAAATGGTCAGTAAAGACTTACCCGCACCAGAGACACACAGACAAAGGTGCTAGTCTATTATAGACTGGTTCAATTATGACAAGGAGGTCAAGTTTAAAATCTGGATGTATTAAGAAATAATTTCCCCAATAGTTTTTCACCTTCCCATTACGCAAGTGCGGGTACATGTGATAAATTCTCCCTTCCTCATCACAACTCAATTTAAATATGAGTATATATATTAAATAGGGGACAAGACATTAAATAATAAAAAAATCAAAGGTTAGGTGTTAACGTTCTTAGAGGAAATACGCTCGAACTAGCGTTGAGAGGAAGTGAATAAACCAGTAATTAATCTAGTATGGAAAACCACCCCACAGTGTACTGGCCGTAGCTTCGATCAATCCATCCCACGGTGATACAAACGCTTCCTGTCACGTGACTATTGGTACTGACCTATTTAAGTAACGCAGCTTAACGTCTCAAGATAGATAGGGCTAATACATCATGGGGCCAGGGTTGATTGATATTATCCCCGGAAATAATAATATAGCTAGGCCCGATAGTAATGGTAGCACCTAGATACAGATTGATAGTGAACTACTATTCACTCTAGCCTACTCTAACTACTTGGTGATTTAATATTTCTCAAATGAGCTCCGAACTAAAACTGTATTGGACAGCACTAGATTATGAACACCCTTCCCATATATCGATGATCATTAAGGCATTTTTTAAATATATTTTCTATCATTTATTATTGTTTGTTTTCTAGTTTACAATATTTAAAGTTATTTTAAAGATAGTTATTAATATTTTATAAACATAAAAAAGGTTCGTTTCCTACTTTGGCGTTGCAATCACTAAACTGGTATTACTACTTGCGATTATATCAAAGGTATATTAATGGAGAGCATTTGTGTGTTTTTCACCAAATAAATCACACCAATTTCAGGGGAAGTAGTTCTTAATAAAAAATTGTATTGATTATTATTATTATTATCGTAAAATAAGCCTAGGCCTATTCTAATAGATATAATTTACCAATCAAGTGATCAATGTTATAACTAAAAGACCCGCACAAGTGTTAGCGTGGTCTAGCGCATCACTTTAATGTTAGATTGAGTGGTCGGTGACGGGTTCGAATACCTGCAGGTGCATCGAGGGTACGGTTTTCTATGCTACCTCCAAGCAAATGTGAATAAATCTCCCCCAAAATTATTCCTTTCTTATCTCTATCCCCTAACTTAATTAATGTATGCATACAACCTGATAACCCGAATGGATTTTAATACGTGATTAAAATTTTAAAAGTTAATAAGCGGTTTATACATTTTTACGTTGATATATTTTGAATGATACAGAATTAATTTTTTCAAATATTGATTTACCATAGACTTTATTCAGACATTTTAAAAATTGATAGATCTTTAAAAAATATATAAAACTGTTCCGCGTGTTTGTAAGTTGAGTTAGTTTCACTTTCAAAATACATCTCTTATACACTCGTAAAAATATTAACCTTCAAACGTTGGTCTCATAATTATTTGATAGGCTACTTTCCCTCTTTCGCACTTAACCTGCACTTGCCGACACTAGAAACAATCACCGTTGTTAAGAGTGGCCTCTCCCCTCACTCCTCCTCCCTCCTCCCACAAGCCTGCAATTACATCATTATTTTAATTTCTAATATCCACGTCGTCATCTAGAAAACAATGAGGTTTTGCAAGATTTATAGTAAAAGTGGTGTGCACAAGGGAGCGAGCTCTAGTTACCTCAACTAATCAGATTGATCACCTTCTACCCTCTCCCTCAATCAGTATCACTCTCTCTCTCTGTCACTCTGTTTACTTGGATCGTGGGGCGGAAAACTTATGGCAAAAACGACTAATATCACCGAGTAAAAAACAAGTTCTACTCGAGAACTGATATTGAGATCGGCAATTCTTTTAATTAATATCAAAAGTATTTTATTTCTTAACATCAGCTACGGTTAGGAATGTTGATACGTTATGCTTGTGTCAATGATCAACCACCAATAATAATACAGTGGGTAAAATCAGTGATATGGCCTGAAATAAATTATTAGTGGTACCATGGGAACGATAGTGTTTGAGGGGGCTGAGCTCCCCCACCCCCCCCCCTACCTCCAAGCCATCGAAGCAAGGGCAGTCGGAACCATTTTGATTTTCGAAAAGTAGCTATTTAAAGGGGTTCTTCATGGTAAATCGAACTCCAAATTTAAGATGTTGCTAGGAACATCATAGCCTACCTCACTCCCCATACCGAAGGACGTAAGTAAATGTGAAAGGTAAACAATGGTCATCAGGGCTACGTGACCAGTTTAAAAAAAATTATTGTTGCCATTTTTTATATAGGGCTCCACGTACAGTGCACTTAACTTACCCTGAAAGGTAGTAAAATGACCTTGCACGTTTCCACTAACGCGTAGCTTAATAGATAAGACCATAGTGTAATACGGCAAGGTAAGACTGCTACCTTTATGGTAAGTGGGGCGCATAGCAACGGATAACGAATTTGAAACTGAAGGTAGCCTGTATTGGCGGTTGTGGTGACTAAATGCCTGGATTAATCTAGTCTGTTTTGACGGTGATGAGGAGGTTAGGGCATGAATCCCTGCTAGGTATATTTAAAGTGGTTTTACTAAATGTTTTCCCAATATCCCTCTACGCAATCATGGGTATAGTTCCTCTCAATATCGTATTCCTCATCTCTATTATCTACTACTCAACTAGCGTAGTTTTATGCGGATAGCCCTGACTTCTAGTAAGACGGGGCGTGGGAGGAGGGAAGTATTGATCTTAGTAAAATAGTACAGTAGAGGACCAATAGATATATTTGAACAAGACCGGGTTCATCTCGAAAGGGAGAGTGGGAAAATATTTAGTTAATGTTATACAGATGTAATATAAAGAGGTAGGCCTAAGCAACGTAATGCAAGAAAGTTGCAACTAAGATGTTATAGGATATATATATCAAGTAAAGCTTAGATCATACAGACTGTAGCAAATTGGGAACTGCGCGATCACACTTGCGACGCACTTCCGTAACCAAAGCTTATGTTTTGAGTTCACAGTGATCAAACAGTGGAAATAGCCACAGCCACGTGTTTATCCTCGAAATGATAGTTTCACCACCTTTACTGAGTAGAGTGAAACTTCCACAGATAAACAAGGAGAGTATATAAACCAACAATATTTGGGAGTCTCGCTTTCTGCCCCGATAACACTCATAATGATTGTAGGGTAGTACGGTTTGGATGGTTATTCTTGTGGAATATGAACTTATAATATATATATGTTGTTATATTAATTTAAAAAAAACGCCTCGGTGGCGTAGTTGGCTAACCGCGAGTCGTGTTTAGCTCGACTGCTGAGGACGGGGAGGTCGAGGTTCGAATCTCGGTTGGGTGAACTGGGGGTGGTTTTTCCTAAATTGTTTTCCACTCTCCCTCCACGCAAATGCAGGTTCACCTCCTCTAATTCAACCTTCCCAATTCCTAATCCATTAGAGTAATTAGTAATTGAAGCGTATAACCTGAACGGGTAGTAAGACGTGGTGCTAAATAGTAATAATAATAATAATAAAAAGGTCTTACATCTGACTTATGAATCTAATCATTTCTTTAAGATCCGAAGCTCCTATCGAGGATTTAGAGTCGATGCTAACTAACGTGTTCCCAGACCTGCTGTATAAGACAATATATATTCTATTTTTCAATTACATCATATAAAAATAATTTAGTAAAGTAATATAAATATGTGTAAGCCTATTTATAATAAAATTCGAAAAAAAAACTTTTTTTGTTTAGATATTTCTCTTGTGGTCGTTATTTCCCATCCACGCGAATCGCTCATCCAATGGGAAAGAAAGCTCATCACCAAGCGTGTTGGAACTTCAAACTATCAGGACTACTGTATATAGGCCTACACCCACACACACACACACACACACACACACACATATACACACACACATACACACACACACACACCAGACTAGACCATCCCAGTTGTATATGTAACCAGACCATCCCCGTTGTATATTTAACCAGACCATCCTAGTTGTATATGTAACCAGACCATACCAGTTGTATATTTAACCAGACCATCCTAGTTGTATATGTAACCAGACCATACCAGTTGTATATTTAACCAGACCATCCCAGTTGTATATGTAACCAGACCATACCAGTTGAATATGTAACTAGACCATCCCAGTTGAATATGCTACCAGACCATCCTAGTTTTATATGCAACCAGACCATACCAGTTAGTATATTTAACCAGACCATCCTAGTTGAATATGCAACTAGACCATCCTAGTTGAATATGTAACTAGACCATCCCAGTTGAATATGTAACTGGACCATCCTAGTTGAATATGCGACCAGACCATCCCAGTTGTATATGCAACCAGACCATACCAGTTGAATATGCAGACAGACCATCCCACTTTATTAGGGCAGTAGTACGGACAGTAGGATGGCATGTATCCCTTTCCTCCAAGACTACTTTATTAGTTCAACCCTCGGCGCGGTCAACATTTAGTCTTCAAATGGTGTTGAAGCAGTGACAGCAGTAAGTATCCATGAGTCCAGTTCTAGTTACATTTGTAATTATCTCCCTCGGCCACCGGTCACTATGTGCTAGTCTCGACGTGGTTTATTCTTGCGGAGAGAGTTCAGACAGATATGAAGGCTCTGGAGAGGGATATCAGTGGATCGGGGAGCCGGGGATCGTGCTTTGATGGCTCGGACCGATGCCCGAGTGATAGCGATCTAAGCATGTAACGAGGCCCCGGGTCGGGACGACATGGGGGGGGGGGGACATGAGTGGGAGAACCGGGCATGTCCACTGTCACGACCACATAAGCTTTGGGTCATTACTTATGAGCCACGTGGACTTCGTTCTTGGACGAGGACTAACAAACACTGAAAGAATCTGGTTCGATCCCGGGAAGGGTTGGACAGTGAGGGTAGAGTAAATCCATCAGACGTATGTCATTGTGAGGACTGCTCAAGGTAGTGATGGCATTTTTCTGTTTGTTTCACGCCATTGTAAGTTATTGACCTAGTCAAAGGGCTGGAGATTGATGGGTAACTACAGAGTATTGGTGTCCACATTAGCGTGGAGAGAACTTGAAGAACCCAAAGAGGTGGATCACACTTCACCGTTCTCACCAACATAATCATCCTTGCAACCCTTACCACTCCCAACAGCTTCACAATCCTCACCATCACCACCCTCAGCAACCTCACCGTCATCACCAACCTCACAATATACCTACTTACCATACCAACATACCTGTTACAAGACAATCAACTGTGAGCTTGGTGGCCTGAACTACGCGATCACTGGTGCGGGTCTGTCTAATGTAAGAAAATGAGTATTAAGATCAAAGAAGAATCAATGCAAACATAGCTTGGTCGAGAAAAGTACAGACAGCCCTCTTCCCACACACGTATCTGGAACAAGTCGTCAATAAACTTGGTGCTGAACGTTTTGGTAAGAAATCATCTAGGAACACAGTTCCCATTTAATAAATAATAAAGTTTTCCAGTAAAGCCTGTTTGGGTTGTTTTCCGTGTGGTAGACATAGTCCAGTGTTCCCCTCAGCTCAAGTCACCGATGAAGTAGCCGCTATGGGCTACAACTTCCACCCGATACACCGTGCGAGCGAGCAGGATTGATTTCATGCCTGTTTGAAGCTTATTAATAATTTGCGCTATTCCACACTCTCTGCAAAGAATATTAAATTATAATAGCAATAAGAATAAAATAACAAGTTCTTGGTATAAAAATAGCGTAGCGTTGGCACGTTATGAGCTGGGTATAATAGTGCAGTGACTCATGATATTGTTACGAAGAGAGCAGATAGCAATATCGCCATTTTGACTGTTTCTTTATGGTGTGTGACTATTTGTGACTTAAGGGGGCTCTTTAGTGACTCGCTTCTCCACAAGAATAGAATTTACTTAGTTCCATAAATAAAAACTGTTTAGAAGTCTATTTAGGTCTAGTTATTGGGATGTCTACGACAGGTTGATCATAATAATAACTAACCTAACAAATTCTAGCCTTCAATTGATAGGCGCATTAAAGGTAGGAATTAGATTTTTTTTAATATATCTATGTCAAAGAGTGGATAGGGTGATAGTGAACCAAATTAATTATGTTTTTATTAAACAAAAAAACAAAAATCGATAATATGGCTTCTTTAGGTTCTGTTGCGTGGTCTGTACTATGAGTGCGCTAGGTTTCAGATTTCTAGGTCGTCCAGGCTCTTAGTGTGGGTGTAGAAGAACATATACAAATTTCAGATCCATTCTAATGTTACACTCTTATCTGCGTGTAGACCTTCCTAGTGGTCTCTTCCCATTGGGTCTGTCAGTCCATACCCTGACAAGGTTCTACAATATCCCATTCGCAACGCATGTCCTGTCCACCGTACTCTACGAGATTGTATCATCCGAACGAGGTTTGTTGATGATTACAGGCTATGTAACTCATAATTATGTATCCTCCTCCACTCCCTAGTAGATTTAACCCTTTTTGTACCAAATATCTTCCAAAGCACTTTGTTCTCGAACACTATAAAATTGTTTTTGTCATGTAAAGTAGGCGAACACGTTTTACACCCATAGAAAACAACCTTTAAAATTATTGTTTTGCATATTCTGAGTTTTATATTCCTTTGCAGCAGGCGAGATGTCAACAACTTGCAGATCGAGTAGTTGCATTTATTTCCTGACTGTATTCGTTTTCTAATTTCCAATCTAATATAGTTTTTGCTAGATAATTGTTCCTAAATATTTAAACTCACTAACCCGGTCAAATGATGAGTTGTTCACAATAATCTCTAAATTATCGCCCCCAATATGTGTTCTTTGTGTTATGATATGATAGTCTTTTCAGCGTTCACTTCTAAACGCTGAAGCAGTAAGTTGTTAAGAGGCACAGCTAGAAAGCCGATTAATTAATTTAGTTATTCGGTACACAATTTGTTTCTCGACGAATTTAACCTAATCGAATCCTAATCAAATGTACAGACCTCCCAAGATGTTTAAAATATTTATTAGTACCCCGTATTACTATTTGTTTTGATTGTACGCGTATGTGCTGATTACGCTTATTTACCTGGGATCAAAAGGTTGAATTTAGAGGAAGCGTACTAATATTTGCGTGGAGAATAAGTGAAAAATAATTTAGGAAACAAAACTCTCAATACAACCGACCGGGATTTGAACCCCGGCCTCCTTGTCATAGGGAGTCTAGTCTAGCATATTGATAGAGTGATGCCTAAGACCATGCGTCCACCAAATTGTATATTAAAACATTTAATCAAAGCTAAATTATAATATTTTATCTATGATTTAATTTAAATCAATGTAATTGTAACCAGCGAATAGACAAAAATAATCATGTAGGCCTACTGTACGTTTGTTTCATGACATCATATATATAGATAAAATGCCATGAAACTGGATAGTGTATATATATATATATACTAAAAACATATAAGATTCTATTTCAATATTTACTTAACGACTTCCTCTCTTTGAGCCTCGTCTTAGCAGATCTACTCATGACTTCCTCTCTTTGAGCCTCGTGCTAACAGATCTACTCATGACTTCTTCTCTTTGAGCCCCGTCTTAGCAGATCTACTCATGACTTCCTCTCTTTGAGCCTCGTGCTAGTAGATATACTCATGACTTCCTGTCTTTGAGCCTCGTCTTAGCAGATCTACTCATGACTTCCTCTCTTTGAGCATTGTGCTAGCAGATCTACTCATGACTTCCTCTCTTTGAGCCTCGTGCTAACAGATCTACTCATGACTTCTTCTCTTTGAGCCTCGTCTTAGCAGATCTACTCATGACTTCCTGTCTTTGAGCATCGTGCTAGCAGAACTACTCATGACTTCCTCTCTTTGAGCCTCGTGCTAACAGATCTACTCATGACTTATTCTCTTTGAGCATCGTGCTAGCAGATCTACTCATGACTTATTCTCTTTGAGCCTCGTGCTAGCAGATCTACTCATGACTTATTCTCTTTGAGCCTCGTGCTAACAGATCTACTCATGACTTATTCTCTTTGAGCCTCGTGCTAACAGATCTACTCATGACTTCCTCTCTTTGAGCATTGTGCTAGCAGATCTACTCATGACTTATTCGCACTTAATTATATTATCCATTTGTCCTATCTGAATTTTCTTTTATTCATTTGAAGTAGCTATCTAACGCGCACTTTCTAAACTGACTGACTTATTAACTAGCTTAAATCTAAAACAGACACAACATTCATCCCCTGGCCGTTAATTCATCACTGTGAAAAAGGAAATCCATATTTCATAATGCCAGGAATCGCACCTGGACTTGCTATAGACTGAGCAGTGCCAGATTCTATTTGCATTTAATTACTATAATAGTGTGAAGATAAGTAAGGTAAAGTCTTATAGTAAATATAACCTAATTTGCGTGTTAGGAGAGAGAAAAACCATTTAGGGAGAAAAATTTACATACACCAGTCCTGGTTTCGAATACTGAAACTATCAGTCAAGATGAAACTGACATTTACTCCACATGCTCGCCAATGTGGCTAGTTCCATTAATCTCTTACTTTCTGATTCCTACTTCAGTATCGTAAATATGCGGATGGCTGGACAAAAAGTAAAACGCGGCGCACTAAAAATAAAACGAAACCTCGAACTAGACAAATAATTATAATCTGATCGTACTCGGGAGAAAATAATCAACTAGTTAAGATTTTGTATATATATATATATATATATATA